>CM075806.1:14497397-14548810 GCA_037975025.1 Excoecaria agallocha | reverse complement strand
GAGAAATGATTCTTGGAGGTCATTTCTTATTCTGTTATGGCTCTATGGGGTCTACGTCCCGCATATCCGGTCTGAGAGTTCCTGCCGGGTCTATACTAGGGGCATAATGATAAGAAAATATTAAAAGTGTAAAAAGAAAGTAAAAATTGAAGTTTAAGGTGAAAAGGGACTAAAATGAAAAGAATTAAAAAGTTTAGTGGTAAAACAGTAATTTTTTTAAAAGATGAATTTAATAAGTAAAAGTGAGAAGGAAAAAAAATAATAAGGGTAAAATAGTATTTTGGCCAATTAACTGTATAAAAAGTCAACTTTTATAAAATTAAAGGACTAAAATATAATTTTACATGAAAAAGTCAAAATAAGGACCAATTAGTATATTATATATCAATTATTACATTGAAAATGAAAATTTGTAAAATAAAGTTAAAATTGTAATTAAAAATTCAAAAGTAACAATACCGTAACGATTCAAAAAATTATAGATTAATTGTGAAATATTGTACAAAGAGTTCAGTTAAAGACCAAACAGAACTTTTGTAAGCTAAAAGTCAACTGAAAAGTAAAAATAAGCAAGTTATGACAATTTTGCAATAAAAAGATGTAAAAAGGACCTTTTTGTAATAAAACAAAAAAATAAAAACTTAATTAAAAAGTTGCCAATATAATAATAATATTTGGTATTAAATGTTAAAAGTATTAATAATTGTATTGTGAAACATAATTAAAAAGTCAAAGTAAAAATAAATGAACTAAGGTCAAAACCATAATTTAAGAATAAAAAGAATCATTCTGTAATTAAGTGAAAAATCGAGAATTAAACTAAAGTTGCCATAATAGTGGCAATAAACAGAGTAAAATACCAAACGTAATAATAATTGTACCGAACTGACTAAATAAGAAATCAGGCTTAAAAAGTCAAATTAAGCACAATTAACATGTTATGCTCCAAAAGTTAAGTAAAAGTAAAAATAAGAATAGTAATGTCAAAATTTATAATTGAAATTACAAAAAAAAAAAGAGGTACTTTTGATAATAAATTGAAAAAGTTTAAGATCAAAGTAACAAGTTGCTAACATTCTTGAAAGATTTTGAAAATATTGTTAATAATGTTAAAAGAGCTTTTAATAAGTCCAAAATGATTTTAGCGTAAGGAATGTAATTATGTTATTTTGGAGAAATTCTTCGATTAATAGTCACCACTGAGCATAATTAGTGCTCAACACGTAGTGCTTACTGCGTGCAGGTTCGAAAGTGTTACGAAAGTATGGTACACAGTGAAGCAGAGATTGAAGAGGATTAGTCAGTGATGATTATTTTAGTATTTTTGGCATGTATATACTTGGATAGCAGAATTAAAGAATTGGACTGTATTTTGAACTACCGTTTGATGAATTAATTAATATTGTTATTTTACAGTTATGTGTTTGTCAGTAAATGATTTAGAATGAATCTGTTCGATCTATGAGTAAATGTTTGGATGTGATTATGTTTACTGTTATAGACTGTTGTGCCTTTGAGAGATTGTGGTTTGTTTGATTTTTCAGGAGGCTAGTAAGTTCCTAGTCGTTATGCTGTCGAATTTTTGATAAAATGAATAGTATTTCAAACAGTTATAAGATGATAAGTTAAATGTATAAATTTGAATAGTGTATAAGTATTGGCAGTTAATGGGTTAAATTTGGTAAAAAAAAATTTCCGACTTACCGCTTAATTCTGTATCAGAAAAGACTATTCAGATAAGGGTGTTACATTTGTATTATTATATTTTACATGAGTGAGATAATAAAGAAAATCTCTTTCACAAAACTCTTCATGGTCTCAAAACCACTGCCATTTTGAAGGTTGAGTTTACTCCCTTTCGTAGTCGGTTATTTCCAATACGTTGTTTTTCAACAAGTGTGAAATGTCAAGTTTCAACCCTTTTCTTTTCACCCTGCCCCCATTGGAGGTTGAATTTTTTCTTGATTATTTTATCTTTTAGGACCTTTAAACAGGGAGGAGGATTGCAGTGGTAGAGAGTATGATGGCTTATATATGATGGAAGACAGTTGAGGCTTGACCCTTTTTGGAGGATATCGGGATGCCAACTAGGAAATAATTCAGTGGTATAGGCAATTAGGGCATCCATCATTTTTTATTTTAGAAAAACTATATCCTAATTTATTTTTTAGAACTCAGTTTGATTCTTTATCTTGTGATGCTTGTAAGTATGTTAAACATGCTAAAAATTCTTATTTGTTGAGTGATAATAAAGCCAGTGATCTATTTATGCTTGCTCATTCTGATATTTGGGGACCTACACAAATTGCGTCTTTGTCTTGAAATCAATGGTTTGTCAATTTCATTGATTGTTGTACTAGAATGACTTATGTGTATTTGATGTTTTCTCCGATTTTCAATCTTTTCATAAAATGGTTCATACTCAATTTGATGCAAAAATAAAAGTCTTGTGAATTGACAGTAGGACGGAATCTATGAATACTATGTTTGGTATTTATTTGGAGTCTCATGAGATTGTCCATTAAACTAGTTGTCCTTATACTAATGCTCAAAATGGTGTAGCTGAAAGGAAAAATAGGCATTTTTTGAAAGTTGCTAGATCCTTTATGTTTATTATGAATGTTCCAAAGCCATATTGGAAAAATGTTATACTAGTAGCTGCCTATCTTATTAATATAATGTCTCTCAAAACTCTTAAGTTTAGGACTCATTTAGAAGTCTTAATCGAGAAAATTGGTTACACTGTTTCACCAAAGATTTTTGTGTGTATCCGCTTTGTTCATACTAGAAATGTTGACCATGTAGGAAGTTATGTCAATACGGATTTTACCTTTCAAGATTCTGAACCTTACTTTGGAACTATACAATCACCTCTTCATGGAGAGAATAATGAATAAGAAGTGGTGGTACCTGTGCCTATGGTACTTCATAATCTTGTTCAAGGGGAGAATGAAGAAATTGTTGTCTATGAGGGGAATGAAAAGCTTGATGATGTTCAGGGGGAGAATGTTGTTGATGTTCAAGGAGAGCAGAATGTTGTTGGATGTCTAGATAGACTTGATATGTTAAGATACTCGAGAAAAAATAGGTCTGAAGAAACCATCATCCATCCTATACTGCCAAAATTCTTGAGCAATTTATCTTCTGATTCTGATTTAAATTTGCCCATTGCTAAAAAAAAGGATCAAGTCATGTACAAAACATTCCATTTCTAACTTTATATCTTATGATTCTTTGTCTTCCTCCTACGGAGCCTTTGCCTTATCTCTTTCCTCGATCTTTATTCCATAAAATTGGAGGGAAGTTATCATGGATTCAAAGTGGAAAGAAGCTATGGTCGAAGAAATGGAAGCTCTCCTAAAAAAATAAAACCTGGAAACTAGTTGCTTTTCTAGGTAAGAAGTTAGTTGGCTACAAGTAGGCAATATTTTAAAAATCGGATTAACTCGACCGGTCGAACCAGTTAAGTCGCAAATCAGTGGAGAAACTGATTTGATTCAACTTAAAACTCAAAATAGATAAAAACTCATTTTGGACAAAAAAAAATTGAATTGGACTAGGAATCGTTGAACCGGCTTTGACTCAGGTTCAATTAAAAAGCTACGCATTTTGTGTTTTTTCAACTAAAAAAAGGCCATAAATGCCAAATCCCTAATTCTGTCCATTGTGAAACCAAAGCAACAGCCTTCATCTCATTCTCCATCAACAACCAATGCTGCCTTCTTCCAATTAGCTACTCCGATGAATACCGATCGTTCTCCAATCAGCAACTCCGATCAACCAGATACTGCTTTATTGGTTCCTCTTTTCTCCACTAATGACATGGATTTTGGAAGCTGAATTCTTCTATTTTCTGGGTGCTATAATAGTTTCTTTTTGGGCTATTTGTTGCAGATGTTTTGTTCTTAGGAAGAGGCTATGCATATATGTTTTTGCTGATTTTCCTATGATGTTTGTTGTATTTTGATAGGGAACAGCCTAACAAACCTAAGACATATTGTAATTGTTATATTTTGATTTTCCCCGTATTAGTAAGAGAAAACAAGGCAGAATTCTTATCGGATTAGGATTGTGAAAATCACATTAATAAGATTTGTTTTATACAAATAAATCATCACTGCATAAGCCGAGAAAAATTTAAAGAATTGATGATGAAGAATCGCCAATCTACAACTTAAATTAACTTAAATAGGCAATTGTTTGTTAATTGTCGTGCCTGATGCAAAGAAATATCAAGAGCAAAATCAAAGAAAAGTCAAGCATGGCAGTGATTTAAATAACTGACCATCACGATAGCGATTAAGAAAAGAAAAACTTAACCTGCCAAACTAAAATATTTGTCACTCTTCAAAAATCAATACATTAACTTGAAATTCTTTCTAACCTAATATCAAAGTCATAATATCAGAGGTTGAAGTCCACACATAGAAGCATTGGTAATATCTAAATCTCTAATTGCTTATTAGTCAAAACTCATAAGTTGCAAACACACAATATAGGATAACACAGCATTAAGAAAATTCATCTCACCTGACTTTCCATGTGCAATCGACTTTTCAATTTAGATATTACTTGAGTTGTCATCTCTTTAATTGCTAGCTGACATGAGCTGAGTAAAAATTGATCTCAGAACTGATTTTACTTTCACCTCTTCATCTTGCTCATACATACTTAAGAGTTGATTTGCATCTTCACTACCCACCAATTCCACAATCTCAGGTTACACCTTTTGACTTTGAGCTATGATTTTCTTTTTCTTATAATATTTATATCATTAACTTATTAATTATGATGATTAGTGAATTAATTAATTATATAGTAGCTAATATGATTGAAAAGTAATGACTTTCATAATTGGTTATATCACAGTTGGCTTGGCATATAATTCCTTATTTATTTTGCCAATTTTTGAAGAGCATAGGGCTTAAGTGCAGAATTATATGTTATTATTGTGAAGATAAAGACAAAGAGGAAGATGGAGATGAAGACCAAGACTGATAATTAATGATGATTATTTATCATTATATCAAATGAATTTATTTAAATGTTTGTTTTTGATATTATGTGAACTTATTAAGATATTTGCTATTTATTTTTGGATAATTTATCTAATTTTTATATTTGCAAACTTTGTTGAATTTAACATTACTATTTTTATTGATAGTTGATTACTAATAAATTACTTGAATGTGTTTTTTACATGCCATATTTTTAATTTTATATAAATAATTATATTAAAAAAAAAGATAAAAACTCTTAATCAAATCGGTCGAACGTGTTGACTCATGACTCAATTGGCAAGCTGAGTCGATGTCGGATCCACTTCTGAAAACATTGCAAGTGGGTATAAACACAACGCCGGTTGAAGCTATATGTGACCTCCCTGTTCTTTGGTATATTTCTAATTATTCGTGATTGAAGCTATAGTTTGGCAACTGATCCATTATGTTTGTGTTATTATGCGGATATTTGTAATTTTGTACTACATAAAACTGGAATCATCTTAATTACTTTAGGAAGTAATGCATTGATTTGAATAATTAAAGTATTTCCATAATCTTCTTAATCAAGCGCATTCTATTTCAATAATCACATAATTGCTGCATTTGGATTTGAATAATTAAAGTATCTTTGCAGTCGGTTGTTTTTTCTTGAAAAAATTCTAGCGGTAAATACTGCATTTGAAATACTCTCTATGTGATCAAAGTATGTTTAATGAAGATAAAAATAATAAAGAAAATGTGGGAAAAAAAGAAAATTATGCAAAGATTATCCAACATGAATTAGATCAAAAAGAGAATTAATACACGACTTCTGAATTGAAGAACAAGATCACATGTTGCATCCGCATTACCTGATTAGAGAAGTAATTTTATTATATAATAAAATGAATGTTCAATCAACAAATTATTATGCCATTAGTGGTCGCATCGCTAACAAATGTAAAATAAAATTAAGTAATGTGATTCTTATTTATTATGCCATTATATATGTTTGTTTCTGTCAACTGTATAGTTATTGAAAATTTTATCTTTGATTCAAATTCTGTTTTACTGGTTTATTATTCAGTGATTTATTATGCCATTATATTTTTTATTCAACTCTATTCTTATTATTAATGTTTTGGGCTAAGTGCTACTACTTTACTGCTAATTGTTGGTTATTGATGTACTATTTGGGGATTATTGCTGTGTAATCTGGATTTTCATTTGGTGTTTGTTGTGTATTATGCATATATTACTGGCTTGCTTATTTCTATTTTTATGATTTCAGGCCTTTGATCAAGATAAGACTCAAACTCCCATCACTCAAGGTGAGATGCAAACTCCCAATACTGAAGATCTCTTTCAAACTCAATCTAAGACCAATCAACCTATGAAAAACGAAATCAAAGGCAACATCTAAAAATTTAAAAAGAAAATCTATGGGACCAAGATCGGAGGTTTGGGATCATTTTACTTAGTTCTTATAAAAAATTATTTTTTATGTTTTATTCGCAGATTTTCAAAAAAATGCATATGGAGTCCACTATTGATACAGTAAAATATTTCTACACTTTTTGATTGTTTTGTATTGTGTTTTCACAGTTTAAATGAATTTATTTAATAATTGTTTGTTTGTATTGAATGTAGGTCTAAGAGGGAAAAATTGAATTTGTTGCAATGTTATGTATCAGACGTTATGTTATATTTATGTACATGCATGCTTTTCTTTTTTAATTGGAGGACATTAAATGTATTTTTAATCAAAAGTTATATTGTATTTATTTTTAATATATATTTGTTTAGTGTAATTTTGATTAATATTATTAGGACATAATATGAAAATTTTATGTATATTATTTGTCTTTTAGTTATTTTAAATAGTTTTATTTTGGTGAATATAAGTTAATTTAATTTATAAACCTGTATAAATTTAAAATTTAATCAAAAAGAAGTCCGTATTGTGAAAAACGGATTGAATCAAATTGAACTAATCAAAATTAATTCGATTTATTCAATTTTGATTCTAATCGGAGAGTTTTTACTTATATTCAGAAATAATTTTCTGTTGTAGTTGATAATGCAAGTGTGTAGCAAGCTTTCCAAATCACTTTGTTTATGCGGATAATAATAAAGATGTGCTTCGAAGAATTAAGATATCCTTTTAACCAAGGAATAGGGTGTTAAAATTTTTCATGTCTATTGTCGAACTATTTTAGTCGTATGTATAATGGCTAGTCATACTTTTAGCCACCAACCAAGATAAATTCAATCAGCGTCTGCCAAACACTGTTTCTAGGCTTATTGCTCCGATATTGCTAATTTGGTGTTTTCACTATCTATTATTTGATTTCTTGTTGCCACCTTTTTTCATTAAAAAGAAAAAGAAAAAAACGTAAAGAATAGTATATGGTGATTTTTACCTTGCACTATAAATATGAAAATTTTGCTTCTAAATATTTGTTACCAATCTTTGTTATTAAATTATTTAAAATATAGGATGCGTTTATTTACAGAAAGCAATATTCTATTTTTAAAAAAAAATTAGAATATTTTTTTTCTATATATATGTGTATATATGTACAAATATATGTATGTGTATATATATATAACACATATGTATATATATGTGTATATATGTACATATACATATACATACATAATATATGTGCATATATGTATGTATGTATGTATGCATGCATGCACACACATACACATACATATACATAAGTATGTACGCACATACAGGTACATATATATAAATATGTATGTGTATGTATGTGCATACATCCATATGCATATGCATATGTATATGAATATGTATGTACATAGATACATAGGTACATATGTACATATATACATATGTATATATGTATGTATGTATGTATGTATGTATGTATGTATGTATGTATGTATATATATATGTGCGTGTATTAAGATGATCCAGAAAATTTAGAAAATATTTTGGAAAAATACATTCTTAGATCTCTAAACTTTTAAGTTTTTCTGCATTAAGTCCCTGTACAAAAAAAAAATCACATATCTGGTCCTTTTCCTTTTGATTTATTTCACATTAAGTTCTTGTGCGGCGGAGCTGATGACATGCTCCGCTGCATAAGGACTCATCAGTTCCGCCGCATAAGAACTTAATGTGAAATAAATCAAAAGTAAAAGGAGCTAATGTGTGATTTTTTTTTACAGGAATTTAATGTAGAAAAACATGAAAGTTCAGGGACCTAAGAATGCATTTTGCCAAATATCTTTTATTACTTTTTTAATCTCTTTTTATCTTAAAAAAAAACTGAAATATTTATTTTCTATTTTTTATTTTAGAAAATTTGACTAATATAAAGATTATCTCTATTTTTTGTTTTTTATGAAAAAATTTTCTGAAAATTGAAGCATTTTTCTTTTGGTGAACAGATAGATACATAGCGATTTACACTTTTTTCTATACAACAAGCAATTATATAACGTCACATGTTGTTTAAAAAATTTTTAATTTCAAAAAATTTAAATAAAAAATACCTATTTTGAAAAACATAAAATTTATTAGTTTTAAATAATTTGGAACAAAAATTTGATATAAAAATAAAGTACATAAATAAAAGGGACTTTTATATAGATAATGTAATTTGAAAAAATATTTATAAAAATGAGGTGTTTTGGATTTTATTTGTTGGTTTGGGGTGGTCAAGGTCAATTTCGTAGCAATTGACTATAGGATTAGATGCAAGCACGTCTACTGAGAAAGAATAGGCATTTGCTGTGTTGTGGCCTCATCTACCAAGGGGCATCAGGATCAGCCTGATTCGGTAGCTACCACTTACGGGATCAAAGACTGATCCCGTAGGCAGCAGCTGCGAGGTTAGACTGATCTCTGACGACCCTGTAGCCTTTGATCCTAGCTTTCTCGTGTATGAACAGTATCATCCGATATAAAAGCTTCCTAATTATCCCCTTACTCACTTCACTTCTTCGACGACCTTCAACATTTTATTCATTCCATTTCATCCTCCTCATCAAACTTAAGTTTTGTTTTAAAGTTGGTTCATCTCATCTTAAAGCTAGTTTTAAATGTTCGCCAACTAAGGTATGTAAAGAAATAATATATATCTATTATTGAAATAATTTATTTATATGATAAGTTATATTTTTTAATGATAATTATAGTAAAATTTTTAAAATATTAATTGAAAATAATATTTGTATTTATTGTTGTAAAATTGTAGGTTTGTTTTGTTTGCTTTGTTCTAAAGCTTGTTAAATCTTCCTCATCTTATTATCGTTGGTTGAAAAAAAGACTTCATCAATTAAGGTATGTAAAAAAATTAATATATATGTATTATTAAATTAATTTATTTATTTGACAAGTTATATATTTTAATTGTAATTATAGTAAAATTTTTAAAATAATAATTGAAAATAATATTTATATATATTGTTGTAAAATTGTAGGTTTATTTTGTAAGATTTATTTTAAAACTTGTTCAAACTCCCTTATCTTATTATTGTTGGTTAGAAAAAAAGAATTCATCTAGTAAGGTACGTAAAAAAAATAATATATGTGTTATTGAATTAATTTATTTATTTGACAAGTTATATATTTTAATTTTAATTATAGTAAGGTTTCTAAAATAATTATTGGAAATAATATTTAAATATATTGTTGTACAATTATAGGTTTATTTTGTTCGGTTATTTAATAACTTGAAGAAAATTATGTAAATTTTTAATTATATTTTTTATAAACATATAATATTTATTTTGAATATAATATATGTTTATAGTGAAATAACTTGAAATGTTAAAATAATAATTTTATTTAGTAAAAAAATTATAGCTTATAGTTATATACACAGGTGCAATGTGATATATTGATGAAAAAAAGTTAGTATTTATAATATGAATTAAGATGTTTATTTTTTAAATAATAAAAGTAAAGTTAATTTCTTAGGAGGGAAATTTATATTGTTTTTTAAATTGAGAGAAAACATTAGAGTTTACACATATAATATAATTATTTAAATGAATTATGTAGTTAGATTTATTAATTGTTTGTTACGACAATAAAATTAATTAGTAACAGTTAATATAAATATTGTCTTTATTGCATTATTAAAGAAAAAATGAAATTTTATTGATTAAACGTTTGTTATTTTATTTAAATTTAGGTTATTAAAAAAATGGAATAGTTTTCGAATCAACTATACATTAATCTAAGATCATACATAAATGATCTGCTAACGTTAAAAGGAAAACATCGAGTAAATGCAGTTTGGGCGAACAATGTAATTATATTTTTATTATTTAATTAATTTTATATTTATATGTATGTGTCTTTGTATATGCACAAATAGACACACACGCACAGTTATGTGACTTTTTTTTATATTTGCAAGTTGCACATGATGTATTATTTGTCCGGAGAGATATTGTGGAGGTTCACTACCAAAATATCGATGATAGAATTATACCATATTTAAGATTGACGGGATTTTATGGAGTATCCCAGATAGGGATAATGAATGTCGATGCCAATTTGATGACTATCCTTGTGAAAAGGTGGAGGCCAAAAACACACACTTTTCACTTCTCCGTTGGTAAAGCAACAATTATGTTGCAAGACATCGAGATACCGACTGATTTATCCATCAATAGCGTGCGATAATAGGTCATTTAAACTATAACTAGCATATTTTCTATCAAAAAATTTTGGGACAAATGCCTTTTAAAAATATTATAAGAGGACATTCAACTAAAATGACCTGGTTATCGAGAACTTTTAATCATTTACTTGACAATGCTACTGAGTATGACATTCAATGCTTCACCCGTGCATAGATTTTGCATTATATTGGTGGGTTGTTGTGTCCTTCAGCCTCAAATAATGTTATCTATTTGATGTGGCTTCCCCTACTAGAGCATTTAGATGAGGTTAAAAATTACAGTTGGGATTCAACTTGCTTGGCATGGCTGTATAGGAAGTTTTGCCATGCTACACTTCCAAATGCTCAAGGGATTAATATGGGTATTGAAAAGACTAACCCTATTTCGGCCTCTTTTTATTCATGCAGTTGTATTAGATCAGAGTATGCCTTATTGATATAGGAAATTTTTATTAAAAATACTATGAAATAAATATTTTTTATATTCAATTATACAATAATCTTTATGAACCTAATATTGTGTATCAGGTGGCGATCCTCTATTGATCTAAGGAGGAATAATAATAAAGATGTGAATGATTATTGAGTCGATTTAGACACACAACGAGATAATCAGGTAATTGTATGAAAAGTTTTAATTTATTTTGAAAAATATTTTGCTTTTTGAAAAATTTAAACATTGATACCAAAATTTGGTAATTTTCATTTTTTTATTAGATGGAATGGCAGCCATACAGCGGTGTGATGCATCTATTACCATCTTTTTGTACAAACTGACACCACATTTGGAGATCAATTGTGCCTTTGATATGTTTCCATATCATAGACTGGCACCATTCGGATTGTTGCCTTTAGCAATGTGGAATGGATCAACCCATTTCTAATAAATCATTGATCGATGATAAGATGCATTATGTCGATTTGAGAGGGCATGATGACAAAAATTGGGAAGATAAAATTTCTAATTTCATTTTTAGTGGAATAATCGACTAAATTGTGTTGTCAATACACCTTTGATCACAACACCATTGCATTTAAGGTCACAATACATGCAATGGTATATAGTAAGAATGAGACGATGGATAAGTCGTACGGGAGCTATAATCGGAGCTTCGGTATGATTATTACATCATTAATATAAAAATAAAATTAAAAAATTTTGTATGAATGGTGACCTCTTATATAATATTTAACTTAAATGCATGCAGGCTGATGGTGCTGAAAAGAATTTTCCATTGTGACATGGCATCGTCATCATCAAGTCAAGGCAAGGATGTTCTCCATACGTGATTTTACTTCATCGTTGCTGTTAAAAACCAAACCTTTCGATAACTCCAAGGTACCATCCCAAATTTGAAGGTGAATACCTTCTGATAGATTAACTTGTGATGCATCGAAGTTGATTTGTGAATAATGCTCAAATGGAAAGTTAAAGATGGCATCGCTTATCTCCCCAATATCATGCACTAATGTTAATGGGCTGAAATATTGGGTATGATCAGATTCATGACCTTCACCAAATTTAGAGTCATCAGTTTCTCTACCCATATCTGCAGTTTTAGCCTCAACATCATCATTAGGTGATGGGTAATCATTGTTTAAAGCCACGTCTTCAAGATCATTATTGGCTTCCAAATCAATTAAACTTTCATTAACAATGTCACCAACATTTGGATTATTAAAAGGAACTTCGTTTGCGGGTGCATTTGGAGTGTTAATAGATGTGGACTAATGAAGTAAATCACCATCTCGACGAGTAACAAACTAAATCACCATCTCGACGAGTAACAAACTGCCTCAGTTCACTAGGAATCAAATCTGGCTTCTGGGCAACTGATCGTCGTTGATGATTATGATAAGTTGTTTGACTTGCTTCAGTATCGAATGGATCAACAGAATCCCTGACAGTTGCACGACTACTTGATCTATTACCAAAATTGGATTTAGTTAGAAAACTACCAACCTTACAAATGAATGACTGCCGAGGCTGACTAGTACAAGCATTTAGCATCTGGCTAACTAACTGCCTCACCTGACTCAAAGAATGATCAAGGATCTGGCTAACTGATCGTCATTGAAGACTATAGCCTGAGTTTTCACTTGCCTCTCTTTCTAGCAAGTCACCATCATGTCAACTTGCACCCCGATCATCTTGCGGTTAACTGAATGTCGTAGTCGGCTTGGTTCAATATTTGATTCAAACCAACATCTACTTGGTGGCTAACTGATTGTCGTCGCCAGCTTTCATCCATATTTTTTACTGGATCTCTAACAAAGTTAAAAAATTTTGATTGGCACGCCAAATCAATATCTTGTTGACTTACAGATGGCCTCGGCTGACTAGAACCAACATCATTTACATAGAATTGTTCACTTGCCTCGAAGTTTTCCATTCGTAAATCATCGTTTGTCAACTGATAACCGAGTGTATACAAAGGTAGACTAGCTCCCGTACCTCCTTCACTAACTACAATAATTAATTTCGGCAAGTTATAATCTTCATATTTACTTAAATTATCATATATTATCTCTATGTCATCGTCGTCTACCAAATCCACTGACGTCCAACATAGTGATCCTTGATTGTACATTGGATACCTATAAATGATCCTGGACACCATGTTGTTCACACCTAAACCCAATTTAACATGGATTTTATAGAGCAATTCAAGAAGGGTTGGTTTATTTTAAATTTTTAGTCTCCTTGTAATAGCATTTGGAGCAGATATGTCATATTGAAAACCTGTCAATTCATAACTTATTTTGTAACACCCATACTATACGGATCTAATGTTATAGTGCAAAAAGCCGAGATTTTTTTTTTCCTAAACCGCTTAACTTTCTTATTTTTATTCTTAGTCCATTATATGACTTTTAAGTTACATTACCGCTGGCCTATAACTATCCAAAGTTAATATTTATTTTACAAAAATTTGATAATATAACAGCTATAAATCTAACTAGCCCTCCTGAAAGGCAGACAATTTCACAGCCTCTCAGAGGCACAACAATCAATAACCACAAAAATATATTCCATTCCACATATCTCTATATCCAAACATACCAATTCATATCTGTTTCATGTCTAACTGAATATTCCCATGCAACATTATGCAATTCTGATAAACATCTATTTACTACAATCCTTATCATTTATACATATATACATGCCAGAATACTAATTCTAAACTAAACACTCCTTTCTCAAAATTGTTCTTCTGTGTACTAGTGCTCCGAGCTCTCTTCAGTACCTGTACGCAATAAACTCTACGTGTTGAGTATTAAATATGCCCAGTGGTGACTAACAATCATAATATTTTCCACAATATAATTTGCTAATTAAGTAACGATTAAATTAACAAACTTCCAGTATAATTACTATTATACGCTTATTATTCATTTCTATTTTAAAAAGATATTTTTATTTCATTATTAGCAATCCTTTTTAATTAAGGTCATAACTTTAATTAACCTTTCAATTTAGTCCTTAAATTTTAGATTATTACCAAAATTGCCCTTTTTACTCAATATTTACCAAATTACCATTATTCTCACTTAATTCCCTTTCTAACCTATAACTTTGTATACAATTTATCAATTAACCCTTAATTTAACATTTTCATACAAAATTACACTTTAGTCCCTGTGTTATACAAACTTCATTTTTTCACTGTTGGGATACCAAATTATCATTTTACCCTTCATAGTCATTTCTTAATCATTTTTATTCGTTAAATGAATGTTTTGGTAAATTTATCATTTTACTCCTAAACTTTCTATTTCTTTTCAATTAGGCCCTTTTTCACCTTAAACTTCATTTTTAGCTTTCTTTTCACACTTTTAACTTATTCTCATCATAATACCCCTAGTACAATCTCGACAGAAACTCTCAGATCGGATATACAGGTTGTGAACCCTACAGGACCACAAACAAACTGAGAAATGACCCCGAATGACCATTTTTCACAAAATAAATAACAGAACAGACAGATGTTATGGAAATCAATGATCCTACCATAGCAAAGCAAGTCGCCATACACCGTAGTACAAATATCCCTATGGCTAGCCAATTATATTCCAAACTAGATTTTACTGTCAAACTATTTCTAAGGGCATAATTTCATTAAATTATAAATTATTATCCGAATTTTTCATGCTTTTCATTACTTTTTCATTTAATTCATTTGTCGGTCAAACTTTTCAGTCTTTTACATAGTCTGTGAATTATTTCACCATAATTCACCATTTTCTCATCAAATTATGAATTAACTCAAAATAATTCAATATTTTCACCTCATACATAAACAAAATTTCATCTTAAAATATTCAAATAATTTCTATAAATTCTATAAAAATTCATGGGCACATATTTTACTGGTTTCATACATTATTTTCCAAGAACTCATTATTTTCTCAAGTTACATAATACATTAATTATTCCAAAAATATTCAAATAATTTCCATAAATTCTATAAAAATTTATTAAAATACATGATTTAAATGCTATTTCTCTTTAGGGTACAATTCGGTCAAGCTAGGAAGTCCACCTTATACTTGCTTTTAAATTCATTTAAGCTTCCTAATAAGCTTATTTAAGGTCTAATTCCATTATTCTATCATCAATTTTAATTATACACATTTTTATTAAATTTTTTCTAAGTTACATAAAGGAAAAATCATTCAAACCAAAGGAAAATATTATGATTTATTAGCCACTAACCTCTTCTTCTTGTTTTAGCTTGCCTAGACTCCCTTTTCTTTCCCTTTTGCCTTGAGAGCTTGAACTTTTCCCTTGGAAACCTACCATAGCCGAATCTTTAAGCATAAGAAACCTTAATTTTTTTGATATCTAATGCTCAAAATAACAACATAATTGAACTCTAGGTACCTTAAATTAGTAGAAAATACCTTAAAACCAAATTAAAACTATAAATTTCTCTTGCCTATCTTAGATACCTAAGGCTTTACTCCTTAGATTCTCTTGCTTCCTTTGCTCAAATTAAAAGATGGAGGACTGAATATCAATCTAGAGGGATGAAATTTTCTTTCTTAGGCTTGGATTTGGGTATGGACTACAAATGGGATGAAAGAAAATTTGAGAGAAAAGAGCTATGTGGATTTCGGCCAAGAGGGAGGAGGAAGAAGGGCTGAAAAATCTGAAATTTTACAGGTGTCTTTCACTTAAATACCCCCTCGCAAGGGCCAAGCCTTGGGCCAAAAGAATGGGCTTAACCCAATTAGCCAAAGCCTACAATTTACCCACTAAATAACCTTAATTAATTTTTCTCACTTTCCTACTCGAAATCACTTCAATTTTGATTCCATAATTCTTATCACACCAAGAACAGGTTTTACCCAAAATTTTAGCCCAATTAGAGTACGTTACTGGTCCGATTTAATCGAATTGATCCGATTCGATAACTACCAACGTCACCGAAAAATTTAATTTTTATTACCAAAATATTTTACATGAAATTTCAATAAGATCTGAAAAATCTGGCAATTTTTTGGAGCTCATTTACTATTTTTGAAAATTCGGTCAAAGTCGAGTCAACTCTTTCTACAAAGAAAATTGACTCACTAGTTTTTTTATATTTTTTACTTTTAGGGACCTATTTAATCTTGATTTCACTTTAAATTTCAATATCGAACTCACCATGGCCAATATTATCCGATGATCGAATAAAATATTTTTCACTTTCAGATACAATTTTCAGCCCGAAAATACTATTCACCATTCAAAAATTACTATTTACGGCTGACCCAGCGTTGAAACTATTACATATTTGCCCTTCCGTGTGCAAAAAAAATTCAATATATGCTGCAATTTTCCAGTTACCTATAACATCATATACCCAGTCAGTTGTAAGACTCAGATACCGGATGTCACACTCGAGTTGGGTTGCCTTTGAGATACTAAACAAAGCATTTTACTATTTAAAAACCTTATTAATTAACATACTATTTTTTTGTTTTATAAAACTTTCAACAGAATCTCCCCTAATTATTGGCAACTTTCTGTAGAAAAAGAATACAAAAACACTTCTAGAATCATACAGCTCTTTCTCTAAAATACCAAACAAACTCCAACACAAGATTTTTCATCCTCCGTAAATAAACGATTAACCTAAATCCAATCATTGCACAAATATTTTCATTCTCAACTATATTTATTAAAACTTTAATTACACAGAGGTATCAACTACATTAATGTTTTAACTTCAACAAGATGTCAATAGAATTGCAAACTAAATCATATCCAATCTTTGTACATGCCAAAAATTACAAAATGCACAAACAACATACATGACTTGTTGTCGTAATCATAATCATCCATAACTCCAGCTGCAGCAACTTATAAAGGTCCCTTCATAAATCTCGAAGATGCAGTGTGCCAAATTGACCTACGCACGGAGAAAACCCATATGCTAAGCTAGAAGCTTAATGGTGACTATCAAATTTACCTCTCCAGCTAAAAATGCATTTATAACATTTAAAAATACACATACAAAAGCATAAAGTACATAGAAAGGTCATATATTCCAAATTTATACTGCGTATCAACATAAGCAATCAATATTGAAATTTCATATGTAATTTGAATAGGCAATTTCTTAAAAGTGTACTTAATTGCTTATAAATTACATAAGATTAAATGGTCGACATTAATTAACTTATCTACCATGAAAATGTTGTTATGCTAAATTGTTATTTTCAAAGTCAACACCTTAGTTCACTTAAGTTATTCGCTGAATAATACTAATTGAACATGAACATCAAATCCCAATCGTTCACACACAAACACATATACCCATATACTTGTATATATGTATGCATATTCTTAATTGTATTAGATTACACCACATTATGTAGTGCATAACTAACCATAGAACAAATAAACCATTCACTTTATTCATTAAAGTATTTTTATGAGAATTTCACCAACTTATTCATTTTCGATATTTGACCCCAGTAAAATTCAGTGGAATTGCGTCGAGCTAGATAAACAGGATCCAAACCAAAGGACCGAATTCATTGAACCATTCAGCCCCTTTCTAACGATTTCTCATTTAACAAATGTGATTTTTCTATTAGATATACATTTATACATATATACATATATACACACACATATACATATAGATGTGGACCGAGCTCTCGGAGCCATTCAGCCTACGACTCCACTTAATTACATTCACTGAAAGAGCTCACAGAGCTATTCAATCCAGTAATACATATCAAGATGCAGTACTGCTAGTTCCCTAATTGGTATGCCAACCTTATCTCCAATTTCTATCTAGTTTTACTAAGGGCAAATATTAAATCATCATTAAATAAAATAAGTGGTATCATATATATACATATCAGCATCGCTTACTCATCACCTCTTTCAAGACGTTCACATAAGTTCTTAATCATATTTATGCATCAAGTGGCCCTTTAAATCATAACATATTCGATCCAAGTTACCATGCACAAAATTATTTACTTTTCACGATATGTGTTCAAGATACATACATACATACTTTTAAGTCTTTGGCTTTCAAATTATATATTTTGTTCAGTCTTTTCAAGTTAATAATTAACATGGACCGTTAAGGTAAAAATCAAATCACCTGTATAACTCTAAGCACATGACCTTCGTATAGTATTTCAAAGAGATTACATGATTTTTTTGTAATCATAAGTTGGGGCATAAAAATATTGGAACAACATATATGAAATAAAAACATAACAAATGTAAATAACTGTAACACCTTCATACCGTTATACAGTATACGCGGTAATCGGATGCTAAAACCTATACATGAATCAGTACAATTTTTTTCCGCACAATACCTGCAACCATACTTATAACATAATTACCTACATAAACAACCATGTCTCAATATTTCACAAGCATACATCATATAGTATAGTCCTGTGTCTATACAATTACTATACTTCCCGTACCTACATATACATGCCAAATCTAACTCCTATCTTGATCTTTATCCTGCTCTTAACTATCCTCGCAATAGCGGCCACTTGAAATATCAGCATCTTCATAATCTGCGCGCAGTCAACAAACTATGTGCTGAGTATCGAAATGCTCAGTGTTGGATACGTATCCCAAACTTTCCATAATACATCACATATGCACATGCATTCAACTACTCATACATACATTCATTCACACATGCATACATACCCACCTACATACATTTACTTACTCATATATAGATGCTCACATACATATATTTACTTATGCATGCATACATGCTCACATACATACATTTACACACATGCATATATATACGCATACCTACATTCATATGCATATATACATACATTACATCTATACATATACATATGCCTACATTACACGCATACATATACATATACATGCCTTACATGCATACATATACATATACATACATTACATGCATACATATACATTACATGCATACATATACATACCTTACATGCATACATATACATATATACATACATTACATGCACATGCATACATGTTCACATACGTGCACTCTCATATACATGCATACATATTCGCATACATACATTCATATATATATATGTATATATTCACGTACATACATTTACATACATTCGTAATCATATACATACATGTTTGCATACACATTCATGCATACCTATTTACATTCACATATACCTACATATACGTTCACATACATACATTTAGGTACATTACATATTCGTGCACATACATTCTTACATCTACGTATATATATGCTTACATACACATTTATACGTACACATATATGCATACATGCATACACATTTACATATATATATACATGCATACATAATTACATTTACATTCATACATTTCTTTGTTTCTTTGTATTGCCCCTAGTGATAGTCAAATAAAAATCCCGAACTGGATACATGGGACTAGGATCCTAAAGTCCCACATGTGGGGTGACCCTGAAGGATCACAAACATGAACATGAACATGGTACTTGTAACTTGTGAACATATAACATGGGGTAGACCATTACTAGTCTACCGAACCAAGTCGTCATGACCCAAACCGCGGTATAAATATCCCTATGGCTAGCCAACTATATCTTCAACTAGATTTACTACCAGACTACTAAGGGCAATATTCCATATTCTATATTTATATTTATTCTTTACGTATAATTTAAAGTTATCAGATGACAATTTAATTTATTATAATAACCATAATCATACTCTTCACATGTTTGCTCATTCATATATAATGTAAGCATTATTCTTACAAGTCATATATACATATATCATACATATCGATTTAAATACAATTTACATGTTAATTTCTAAAATAACTAAATTACCATTTAATCATTCGAACTTTCATTAAATTACGATTATTCCCCTTTACTTTTAATTTGTTTACCAAAATGCTATATTTATTTAATTAATATCATTAATTCAATATTTGTTCCTAGTATTACTATTTACCCCTAGACTTGCTAAATTACCATTAAGTCCCTCAAATTATGGTAAATTATGAAAATACCCTTCAATTCATTTAATTTACCAAATTGTCACTAATTGTACATTTTATACTACTAATACCATATTCACTAGTAA
This sequence comes from Excoecaria agallocha, assembly GCA_037975025.1. Classification (NCBI taxonomy): domain Eukaryota; kingdom Viridiplantae; phylum Streptophyta; class Magnoliopsida; order Malpighiales; family Euphorbiaceae; genus Excoecaria; species Excoecaria agallocha. Next base: position 14,528,559 of record CM075806.1, on the reverse strand, counting down.
AATTTCAATTTGGTCTCTAAACTTTATTTCTTGCATAAATTCTCATTTAATACTTTTTTCATTATTCATTTTTTTTCTAATTTAACCTTTATTTCACTTAAATTATATTTTTCCTCAATATTTGGCAATATTACAATTTTACCCCTAAATTTTTTATTCCTTTCATTTAAGCCCTCTTCCCATTCTAAATAGGTCATTTTCCATTCTTTTTATTTCTCTTTTTGATCCCAAATAACTAATTGGTTAAGATTATTTTTATTTATGCAATAAATTCAATTTATTCCATTAAAATCCAATATTTTCTCTACAACATAATGTAAAATTTAACTTAAAAATATTCTACTAAATTACAAAATTTCCAATTAAATTAGTATAGCATCAAAATTACACCTACATTCAATTTGTGACATTTTCTTCACAATTTAATCAAAATAAACCATCACAAACACACTTAATCACACAAATCACACTTATACATAAGCAAATTCTCATACAAAAATTATGAAAATTAAGAGATAATGTATCCATTAACCTTGAATTCATCTCTTCCATACTTTACTCTTCCTTTCCTTGCCTTAGCTCCTTGAAACACCACTATCTCCTTTGTGTTCCTTAAGTGACCAAATATTCCAAGGCAAAAATCTATCATTTTCTTGCTTCCTTAATTCAATACAACCACATAAACATCATCTATACAACTTAATTTACCTATTAGAATCTTTGAACTAAATTAAAAATCTCAATTTTACATACCTTGATTTTGAGACATAAGCTTTTCTTCTTAATTTCTAACATTTCCAGCACCTTAACTGACCTTTTGAGACCCTCACCACTGAAAAGAGAGGATGAAAATTACTTGAGAAGGTTTAATTTGGTGGACTTAAGGAAGAAAAATGAAGCAATTTAGTTAGAAATTGAAGAAAGGCTATTTGGCCAAGAAGAAGAGAGAAGAGATCGTGAGGAATCCTGGTGAAAATTCTGGAGAATTGTAAATTTTTGAGGTATTTATAGGGCTGATTTGGGCTAGGCTTGGTCCAACCTATTAGTCCAACCAATATTTAGCCCAATTCTCATTTTAAGCCCATTATGTCTTCCAAAATCATTTCTCTCACTTTCAAAGCTCAATTTCACTCAAAATCAATTCCATAACTTTTAAAATACTATATTAAGCCTCTATAAAAAAATTTTGGCTCAATCAGAGTCCATTTTCAATTTGGTTTGCTCAAATCAGTCCAATTAGCAAATTTTTGGTGTTATAAAAAAATCACTTTTCACTACCAAATAATTCTAAATACTTGTTAGAGCTCAAATGAAAATTTTTGTAACTTTTGAAGATCATTTGCTATTTTTAAAGCTCCGATCAAATCCATGGTCAATGAGTTACTATTCAAACCAAAATTATTACTTTTCTCTTACTTTCTGAGTTCAAACCTTCTTAAAAATACTTCCTTAACCCTTAAAATATATTAATTAGGCTCCATGAATATTTTTGAGTTAGTCAAAGATTGTTTCCCGATCTGGTTCACTTTTACCAATTCGATAACTCAATTTTCAAAGTCACCGAAAAATTTATTTTTCATTACCATATGATTCTACATCTCATTTGATGTAGATATGGAAATTCTGAAAATTTTTAGAGGTCATTTGCTATTTTTAAAGTTCAAGTTAAACTTTCAGTCAACTTGAGCACTATATAAGACAAAACCGTAAAATTTTCTTATTTTCGATTTTTGGGAACCTATTTGACCTTATTTTCACTGCAAATTTTACCAATGGGCTCCTGCTGACATGTTCTTTCCAATAATCAAATAAAATACTTTTTGACTTTGAAAAGTACTATTCATCCCAGTGTCATTATTTACCATCGGAAAATACTATTTTCGATTAGTCCAGTATCTGGGCCATTACAGTAACGACCTTATTCCTAAGTTTAAGCAAGTAAATTAACACATCTATTTACCATTCCTTCATCGTGTTATTTAAGTTTCAAATCCTTAAAAGACGAACTCCATACATAACTATAGTTCTGCTACCAAGCATGTTCTTTTATGAATATATATATATATATATATATATATATATATATATATATATATATATATATATATATATATATATATATATATATATATATATAGACACACACACTTATAATCCATTACTCCCCCTAAATTAAGCTAATTTATTTATATATTTTGGTTGCATACTAAATCACCCATAAGGTGTGCTTAGTCAATTCCTCATATTTCACATTTAAGTCACTATAAAGTACTTCCTGAGTCCAAAATTACCATATATATATGTATAATTCCATATCTCGATTAGTTTCTTAGTTTGCTAAGCATGTAGCAATCACAATTGTGGGCCAATTAGACTAAACACATGAAAAGTTACATCTTTGATTTGATACATCTAAATCAGCAGTTAAAAGTCGACAAGGTAAAAATCCAATTTAATTATTACAAGTTAATGGCTCAAGTCTTTTTTTACACACACACACACTTATAAGTCATTTACCATTTAAATTACAATGTTAATACCAATTGCCTTAAATTCCTAACTCTATGTCATCCTCTAATTGAAACAATATTGGACCATATTTCTAATTAGTTGTTATGTTAGGTACCGATAGCAAGAATGGAGCTAAGTTGTTTTTGCATAGCACGGTTAAAACATCTTCATATGAAGACATATATGCCCACGTTACACGATTCCTATACCTTGGTATTCTAACAGGGGCTAGACATTCGAAGTACTAATAATGGATCCATATATGACAACAATTAAGATTTATAATTATGTATAACCTACTAATCTTAGACTACCCCTATTATATGGTACTTTAAATTATGTTTCAGAACCTTTACTTCTGACCAACTATTTTAGGCACTATGCGGTATGTATATGGCTAATACCGCCACATTATAGTCAAAACTTGCAACACTCAGCAATTTATAGTCTAATTATCAATACATGAACATTTTATACCGTGTTCTATAAAAAAATTTATTCAAACAGGTACCAAGGATGCAATATTTGCCTTAATTTCCAACATAATATTTTATGGACAAGCTTAACAACCACATATATTGTACAAATCAAACAAACTAGAAACGGGTATTCAATCTTGAGGAAAAATAAAAGACAATTTTCTTGACTAAATTTCATCATTTATTCAAATAAAAATTAGAGAAATAAATTTGGTAATCACATACAAGTTGAAATCAAATTTCTACAATTTTTCTCTATTTTGTCCGTTCCTATGCTCGCTGGACCGATCATCGAAGCTTCGTCGGAGATGCATCACTACTGTCGCCATGAGGTTCAAGGCCCTGGGATCCCATGATAGGTGGACACGCGCTCAACCACCATCTAGCTTAATCGGAGTTTCGCTAGAACAACTGACAGTTTCCTCCTTCGATCTGTTCATCGCCAATGAGTGAAGAGGATCGGAGGACACTGGGATGATCACTCCACCCTTGAGGTCTCACCGGTGCCATACGTGTCACCTTAGGCCGCCGCAATTCACCGGAGAGAGGAAGTGTTCGGTAGGGAGGGGAGAGAGAGAGGGTGTGCAATGAGGAGAAGGCGACGCCTTAGCTAACGAAGAAGAAACGATGTCGTTGCTGTGGCCGGCGGTGGGAGAAAGCGACTACAAGGAGGTCACCAGTGATCGGCGCTGTCGGTCAGCCCCCTTGCCCGATCTCGATCTCCCTTTCCTCCTTCCCTCTCTTCTTCTCTCTTCTTTTCTCTTTCTTTCTTTATTTTCTTTTTTATTCTCTTTCCTTAAATTTTTGTGGTCATGAGATTTTATCTAGGGAATTCTAGAGACCTCCCTAGATTTTTCTTCATCTTCTTCATCTTCATCTTATTATTATTATTATTATTATTATTATTATTATTATTATTATTATTATTATTATTATTATTATTATTATTATTATTAACTAATTTAATTTTTATTTACTATTATTATTTTTTTATAACTATTTATTTTATCAGGTTATTTTTGAAATCAGGTTAATCCAACCACGCAATTCAAGTTCTTATAACTCGGGAGTTACATTACCTATAAGTAAAAATCAAATTATATAAATTTTTGTGTTTTAAATATTTAATCTATTACCAAAAAAAATAATATTTATTTCATTATATTCAAATATTAGTAATACCATTTCCATTAGATTGAATTGTCAAATATTGTAAAATTTACCACTATCAAGATGATAATTTTTCTATTTAATTATATAAAAATATTAAATACGCTAATATTATTATATATTATAATTATACATGCTTAATTTACTTAACATCATTACAAAATATTGGTACATAATACAATAAATGCTTTATCAATATAGCCCAATAATTTTGCATTACATTCTAATAAACATAATATTTGGACCATATATTATAATTGTACCACTTGCAATAAATTTTTTTATCTACTGGCATAGTATCTCTGACTTTTAAATAATTATTCACTAATTTTTATTACATCTTTCACCAATATGAGAATTAATTGCTGATATTTTTCTACATGCTGTCTGTTCCAAATTTTCATAATAAACTTCAGGTAAATTATTAAAATTGTCATGCACAACGCATCTACCATCTTCGCTTCCTTCATGAGATATTCCTGCAGGATAATTTCTTGTAGTTTTTTATTTATTATAATAATGTGATCGGATGTTGTTGGGCTATTTCCAACTTGGCAGTTATACAAATCATTCCATTTTTTACTGACAAATTTTCTTGCAATATCACCTCTCATGGCTTTTGGAGCTAAATATGTGTACATCATTTATCATATAAAATTAATAGAATAAATATTATATTAAATTTAAATTTGTACAATTCTTATTTGTCATGATATTTTATCAAATTAAAATTAGTTATACTAATTTATAAACATTTTAAAATATTACGGTCCAATAAGATAATATATATATTTTTTAATAATTATCTAATTCTAAATTACAAATAAACAAATAGATTATAGATGAAATACTACCTTGCTTCTTAGGCTAGTATTATCGAAAGACTTTTTGTTTATTGAATTTATACTACCTGCAATTTATCAAATCAAATACAAAGTTAAATTAATATGTTAACAATTAAAATAGAAAGTATCAAATTATAAATAATTATATTAAGAAATCTTATCTGATATTAATAATATGCTGTAAAAGTGTTGATAAGAATTAATAATAAACTCAAATTTTTAATGAACTTCTCTCTCTTTACTCGTTGTAACATTGCAATTCTTAAATGCAAATGAAGTTCTTTACAAAGCAAATTTCCGATCTACTTCCTTCGGTTTATATATACACAGTCTGAAAAATTTTTGAACGCGATAATTGTTGGCTTGAAATGGCAAAAAAGTGGGTCTGAACCCGTAGTAGGAGATTGCGGGTTCGAAGCCTTTGCCCGTTTCCCAAATCTATGGTATCAAGCTCCAATAAATGCCTAATTTACTGTTTATGGTGGGCCCCACCCCTTCATTCCCATAGAGATGGCCTACAGGATCTAAGTGTTCGGTTTCCTCCGCCTGTAGGCCCCACAATCCCATTCTCGTAGCCTCTTCCTACAGTATCTAATTCATTGCAAACCCCAAGATAAAATTCAAAATATCTCATTTTTATAAATATTCTTTCAATTCACATTATTTAAAAAAAATTCCTAAATAAAATCCTTATATTTCAAAAAATTTAATAAAAAACAGTTGTTATTCCCAAGTAAAGTCAAATAATTGAAATTTGGACTCACCTACTATTCAATTTATTTATTTAATATAACAATAAATTCAACTTATTTATTTTTTTAATATAGCTATAAATTCAAATTAGATTAGATTTATGAAGAAAATAAAATACTTTGTTCCGAATATTTAAAATACTCTATATTTAAAATTTGACTCAAATTGAAAATTTTTAATTCAAGGGAAAAAAAGTTCAGTTTGGTTGATTAAATTTGTTTATGACGAAGCTACTTCGAGATGATTCAAACATGTAGAACCCGACCCAACTATGAGGTGGATCATTAATTAAGAGAGAAAAGAAGTGGAACGTGCGTTCGTGGAGCTAGGAGAAAGCAGAGGCTCCTGTAGCCTCGCACTCGTAGCTTTAGGGAAAGTAATAAAAACATTAAAAACAAACAAACACACCCAAATTCAGAAAGATATGGGAATCACACCCCCACCGAAGTCCAAGTCTAACTCCACAGATAATTGGGGCATGGGATTACTCCTCGTCTTCTTTCCTGAATCTAATTCCTCCGCCGTCCCAACCTCTACCTCCACCTCCACCTCCACCTCTACCGCCGTTCTTGATAAGCCACCTTCTTTCTCTTCCTCAACCCCATATAGCATTACAAAAACCATCAAAAGAACCAACTCTAACAATCCTATCCTTACTAAAACCCAATCCACTATTTCTATCTGTGCTCTTCTTCTCTTCCTCACTCTCCTTCTATTCACTCTCTCCACTTTTGAACCCGCCGCCGCCCCTAAAACCCCTCGCCGGTTCCTCCCTCAAAAACTCCCCACCACTACCCATCAAAAAGTTAATTACTTTTCTTGGTTACCCACAATTTCTCGCTCCCAAAATGCCACTAAAACAATTGACTTTGCTCTCCAAGGAATGGGTAAGCTTTATATTCGTGGGACTAAAGCCATGAATGATCTTGTTGTTGGTCATGTAGTGGAAGATACAATTGGAGATGAATTCAAGCTTTTCTTGAGGCTTTTACACAGGTCTGGTCTCACTGCTAAAGCCGACGTAGTTTTTATTTTCCCTTCTTCTTCCTCTGCTTCAAGATTCGAACCGTTGATTCAAGAAGAGGCCAGCTCGTTCTTCAAACTCGTTCGTCTCCACAGAGAATTGAACAGGACGAGTCATGACTCGGTGTCGGCGGCTAGGTTTGATGTGACTCAGTTTGTGAAGCATGGGAAAAAGGAAGTGGGAGAGCCTTTATGGGGGAAGAGAATTCGAGTTAGTAATCATAGTGACTCGGAGGAAAGCGGAGGCGAGTTGACTCGTTTGAGTTATGGATCGGTCTTGGGTTTCGAAGCGAGTGAACTCGATCCTGAGAACTCGCTTGCTGGGTTTTTAGATCATGTTCCTATGAGTTTGAAAAGATGGGCTTGTTATCCAATGCTGCTTGGTCGAGTTAGGAGAAATTTCAAGCACGTAATGTTAGTGGACGTGAAGAAGTTGGTCTTACTCAGCGACCCACTCGGGCGAGTCAGGAATCGTAGTCCCGAGTCGGTGCACATATCATCTAAACAAGAAAGCACTACAAGCAAACATGGGAAAAGGAACTCGGAAAAAATTCCTCAAGTCAACTCAGCAATTTTAATGGGTGGAACACGGGGAATTCGTCGGTTTTCAAGCGCAATGTTAACAGAAATCGTTCGATTTGCCCTGCAACATAAGAAGAGAAGCTCAGTTACAGAGTCAGCAATTTTGAGTCAACTCGCTGGCAATGGGCATGTATTGAAGAACATAGAATTGATAAGGTCAAGTGAGTCAATCCCGGAAGCGAGTTCAGTGAGTGGGTCTGGCATAAAATGGTGGGATCATAAAATAATCCAACGTGGTAATGCTAATCATGATATTAATTCAATTATTATGAAGTATATATGCTCATGGGAATTAGATTCTTCTGTTTATAGAGATTGCCATAGCTAGAGAAATTAAAAAAAAAAAAAAGGGAATATATTTGTTGTTTCTAATTTCTATAGTTTCCCAATCAGTTTTGTTTTTACATGTAAATGTTAATTTATGAATGAGAAATTATTATTCAAATTTTTAGAATGAATTTATTCCAAAGTGATATCAGCAGTTTCGATTGCATGACAACAAAATAGCCAATAATAATAATAATTTTGGATTTATATAAGTTATTGGGTCTCAACTTGTCACTAATGCAATTTAAATATAATAATATTTCAAATGGAACCGGCAATTTGGACAGCCTATAATAATAACTTGATGGTGGAATTAGTTTATCCTTGTTATAAAGAAAGGGTAAAAGAAACTAGAATGGTGCTTATTTTAAGGCGAGGAAAGTGGGAGTCATGGACAGAATGGGAGCAACCTACGCGTAGGGAGAAGTGATTTATTTACTTCTCCGCGTTATTTATGTCTTTTTATTTTTTTTATCGACAATTTAAAATATTTATTTAACACCGTTAAATCGGTATATCGTCTGTGCATTGGGAAGAAGAAATTTCCGTTTGTGTTATAGGATTTACTTTCACTTTATGGCTGGCTTTTTCTCTACTATCTGCCTGACTAAACCTCGTAATTTAATTCACGCGCCATTAATATAGCCACCGCACCCCATCTTACGCACGCGCATGCCAAACGCTGCGCCTCAGCTCCTGATTCTGTTTTTATTTCTTATTCAATTCTATTGCAATTTTAATTTTATAATTTTCGTAACTGGTTTATATATAATTTCACCGTAGAAACGGTTTTTTTCCACATGAAAAGAGGCTTGTAGCCCGATTGAAAATTATTTGTATTTGAAAAAGAAATCGAAATTTAATTTTTTTAATTTTTAATTGAATAGATCTAATAATTAGCATTTTTCTCATAGAAACAAACGTAACAATATTTTGTGCTCGTAAAATTTAACAATTTTTTTATTAGCTGATAGCTATAATTGATGACTGATAAGCGTTTGATAAAAATTAGCTAGCATTATTGTTTATATGTTAAATTATGATTAAGGATATAATTATATATATATAATTGATTTAGAGAATTGGAAATTTTGTTATTATTAAAAGGAAAAATTCATTTTGAGGTTTTTAAATTTTAAAAATTTTTTATATTAAAGTAAAATGCAGATTTTAAATAACATGACTAACCTGCATGTATCTTAATTGACATTAAAAAAATATGTCTCATCAGTTTAGAAAAAATCCACTCAGATCCTTGAATTTTTAAAACTTTCTATATTGGATCTTTATATAATATGAATTTTCAATTAAATTCTTATATTTTAATATGAAGTAACATACAATTTATAATTAATGGAACTAACACATTTGTGTTTTAATTGCTATTAGAAGGCACATCCCGTCAATTAGGTATTGATAATACTCAATATTTCGTAAATAAATGGACCAATAAAAAGTAAAACTCAACCAGCTTAAAAGCCTAAATCACCAGAGATCCAGCGCCACACTGCCTTGTGCACATTGTCAGAGGCGTGCCAAAAATCCACCCGATAGGATAAGTCCGATCAGCCTAGACGGCCTTCTCCTATTAAAGACTCCTGATACACGTTATCACTACTTGTCAAAAATTATATCGCCTCCTACCTATTCTAACATAGAAATAGACCTCTCAAGTAGATTTTTCACTCCTATAAATACTATATTCATTTCCAAAACACACACACGAGATTAATACAATACATTCTCTTTCTATATAAAATCTGAAGCTGACTTAATTATTGGAGTGTTCAAACCCGATCTAATCGGGCAAACTCTTCTTTTGCAGGATTCTCATCTTGGCAAGCCTGATCGCTCTTACCTCCCAAACAAGTGCAAACCTAAATGGCACTCCCTCATTCACCATACATGGATCCTTTCCTCCTAAAAATCTCAGGATTATCATTTAGTGCTTTCTTTGAAAGTCGATGGTTGAGCAAAAAGTGCCCAATTTTTGCGTTATTAGGAGAAATGTAGGCTTACTGTTAGATGAAAAAGGCCAAAGCATAGAATTCCATGAAAGTCTGTGACACTACATGGAAAAACACAAATAGCGGCTGAAGAAAGACAAACGAAAGCAAAACTCTAGGACCAAAGGACAATGAAATGATGTGCACCAGGTCCAAAGGAAAACGAAATGTCTTTCCTTTGAGACATTACACAACAAGTGCATAAAACCTTAGAACTTTCCTACTAGGAAAGATACCGGGGAAAATAACAAGACTGCCTCCCTCTCTATCTCTAAACCAATCACACGAAAAGGACGAACATAGCTGGAAGTAAGGCATCTTCTTCCTTTACCTCACATCTCGATGCGATGCCCCGTCAGTTGGGAAAAGGAAATATTAGGGAAGATTACGAAACTACGCACTCTCCTATCTGCTTCAAATGAATAGAAACAGCATTCAAAAGGGGAAAAGCCCCCGCCCGACACTAAGATGAAAAAAGGCACACTCATTTCTCACTGCAATGAAATGAGTCGTATCTCAGGCCTATGACCATTTGACCAGGCCAAAACCCCTCAGATAAGAAGGGGCTAGTCACAGTCGCCTAGCATAAGGATTGTGCAAAAACGAGAAGCAAGAAGGAAAAAACCACAAAAGGATAACTTAAAGATAGAAAGGGCTCCACAAACTATCTATCTCATGATCTGAAATATCCCTAACATCATATCAGAGTCAAAAAATAGGAACTTCACAAAAAGCCCCACCTCAAAGGGTCTAACCCGGGAACTCCTTCTCTTTTTAATATCGAGACCCGATCAAGAAAACACAAAAGCAGAAGTGAACCCTCGTAAAATCAACAAATGGCTAGAGATATTTGAGACTTGGCAAAAACCCTATAAGAGCTTCAAAAAGAAAAGGCATCTATAAGAAAAAAAAGCCCCCTAAAAAACACAACAATATCCTGTCACCTTACAGGCAGCACAATTCGAGCAACAAGTCCAAATCAAAATGATTGGCAAAATCACGATCAATGATTTCCTAATCAACAGAAACATCTCCCAGTCCGAATAATCGACAAAATTTCAAAATTGGCACACAACCTTTTTGGTTGACAAAAGTTCTAACTTCAAATCGAAAGATTGACATTCGGGATTATAATAGTCATCAAATAAATAGCGCTTGTTTATAGTTAATATCTTATCAGACAATCAAATATAAAGGCAAAGCATGCTTCGACAATCGTCACATAAGCAAAAATAACCCATAGTGAAGTTCAAAAAATGGGTTATCTGTTTGGAAAAATTAACACTTCCTGATTGGATAAGCCAAGCGAATCAATACCATTACAAAAAGTGCAGAACAAGCTTTCAAAAAAAAAGAGAATGGGAGAGAGGTGGGGCACACAATAGCTTTCTACTATCAAACCAAAGTAAGAAAGAGAATAAGACATTAGAAGTCAAAAATATCATTACAATTCTCAAAGTACAAAGGTACGCTAAAATACAACTGCAAAAATACATTGTAAAAATTCCTACAACTATAATCAAGCCACACAACCACCTCTTATCAGCCTCGTCAATGTTGTGACTCCTTCACTCTTGTGGCACACTGAAACCCAAAAAATGGAGAGGCAAATACAGACATGCATCTCCCACCATGATCCCTAGTGGTGCAAAATGGAAAGTAAAAGAGAAAAATCGATAAAATGGACCCCTCAACAAAACCCCAAGAGTGCAAAACAAAAGGCAAGTAAAGGGTTCACAAAAACTAAAGGGAACAAAATTCATTCTTCTTAAAATGGAAAGGGGTCAAAAATACAAAGTAGGTGGCTCCCTAAAAGTAGCAGAGAAAAGGAAGAAGAAAAGATAAAGGGCCCTCAGAGGAAAAATTTCAGGAAAGGCAAAAGCATTTTCCAAAAAAAACAGAAAGGATATGCCTATTTATAGGGATCCTAGAAAAAATCATTTTGCAAAGCATTAATGGAAACCACCACGTGGTAACCTCCAATAAATATGGAGCTAGAATCAAAGCGTTAAAGTTGAATAAAAAAGATAATAAAACTGTCATTATAAAGATGTGAAGAATGAAGCAACTACCATTAAAAGCGGCTGATGATTAGCATTCCACGAAGCGGCGTCATTTGAGAACACAACTAAGGAAGACTTGAAAAAATACTTAGTTCGAGAGAACGAAACTGTAATGGCCTCAACACCGGGTCATCCATAAATAGTACTTTCCGACAGTTAATAGTATTTCTCAGGCCCGAAGGGACACCCGAAAGTCAAAAATTTTTATTGGACCATTTGAAATGAATAGTCATGGTGAGCTTAGAGTTGAAATTTGAAGTGAATTTGAGGTCAAATGAGCCTTCAAAAGTCAACAATACGAAAAAGATAGCGAGTTAATTTTCCTGATAGGGAAAAGACTTGATTTTGCTTAAATAATTAAAAATAGTAAACGAACTCCGAATATTATCAGATTTTACGTGCCTATATGAATTTTTATATAGAATATTTTGGTGATGAGAATTGAATTTTTTGGTGACACCTGCAGTTGTCAAATCAGACAGATAAATTTGAATCGGACCGATAACGGACTCTAATTGAGCCAAAAATTTACGTACTACCTATTTTCAATGTTTTAAGAATGATGAAATTAAAATTGAAGTGATTTGAGGTCTGAAAGAGAGAGTATATAAGGCTAAAAATTTAGAGATTTTCTCCAGAAATCTCCAGCTCTTTCTCCCTCCATGGTGGTCGAACCACCTCTTCTCCATCTCTCTCTGTGATTTCTTCTTCTTCTACCCCAAATCTCTCTTAAATTCCAACATAAAAGATGAAGTTTTCTCTCTCTAGGTCACCCTAGTGGCCTTAAGTAAGTGATTTAAGCAAGAGAAGGCAAGGAATCAAGTGAAGAAAGAAAAAGACGTAAGATGAAACTTGAAAAGTTAAGCTTTTATAAGAATTTAAAATATATTTTGTTTTACGCAAAAAAGATAATTTTAATTGATTGGTAATTATTGTACCAATTACTACTGTAAAAATAATGACAAGTCTGGAAAATAATATTAAGGTCCCTATTTAAAGTTAAAAGTAATGGTATTAATATGAAGTGAAATTTAATGTTTAGGTAACACTTTTCTGAAAGATAGTTAAATGAAAAGTAAAACGATATAAAGGCATAGAATTATGCAATGAGGGAAAATAGAAGATATAAGCCTTTTTAACAGTAATGTTTTTATTAGACTAAAGTTAAAGTAAAGCAATAGAATAAATAGTAAAAAGGTAAAATTAGAATACAGATTGAATAATTGACCAGTAAAACAAGTATTAAAACTACTTTTATTTTGGTACTAGTAAAAACACGAGTACCAATTTACATCGCTAAATAAAATAATAATTAATTGCTAAGGCTAGAAGATAAAATGAAAGTACTAATAAAAAGTAAAAAGTTATAGTAAGCATTAAGGTAAAGGTAAAAGTAAATCTGATATCGAGCTATCTAATAAAAATACTATAAAGTAAAGTTGAAAGTTTAGAAACAAAAAAACAATGGTTATCAAAATGCAAATAAGTAACATGAATATTGATTTTCTATTGGTTGATCAACTTCTAGTTGACTAGACGAATTTCCAGATTTGTCATCCTGATCCGCTTGCTGATCTGTCGACTTTTCTTTCTGATTATTTTCTTCATCCTTTTTGCTTACTTCATTCCTTTCTATATCTGTATCATCATCAGAATAACTTCGTTCTCCAAAATTCATGTTAGTAGAATAAATTTAACTTTATAGATTCTTTTACTACTAAGGTTTGTCTATTAAAAACACTATAAACTTTACTATTTAATAAATAACCAAGAAAAATACCTTTATCAGACTTTGCATCAAATTTCGTTAAATTATTTTTATCATTGAAACTGAAACACATACAGCCAAAAAGTTGAAAGTAGCTGATGTTGGATTTTCTGTCCTTCTAGAGTTCATATGGAGTCTTATTCAAAACTGATCTGACAAGTGTTCTATTCAAAATCTAACAAGCAGTGTTTATTGTTTCTGCCTAGAAATACTTTGATGGATTATTTTTATTGATCATCGTTTTGGCTATCTCCTGAAGTGTTCTATTCTTCCTCTCTACTACACCGCTCTGTTGAGGTGTTTTGGGAGCTAAAAAGCTATGATGAATTCCAATACTCCTCAAAATACTTATTTTTAAATTCTCCTTCATGATCACTCCTTATACTTGCAATCATATACCCTTTCTCATTTTGTATTTTCTTGCTCAATTTTCAAATGCCTTAAATGCTTCACTTTTATGAGCAAGAAATAAAGTCCAAGTAAATTTTGTATAATCATCCACTATTACAAATACATAGGCCTTTCCACCAATACTTGTAGGACTTATAGGTCCATATAAATCTAAGTGCAAAAGCTTTAGTGCATTTTTGGATGAGATTTTACCTTTCAATTTGTGTGATATTTTGGTCTATTTTCCATGTTGACAAGCCTTACAAACATAATCTTTTTCGAAATTCATCTTTGGCAATCCTTTAAAAAGATTTTTTTCTAGCAAGCTTCTCCATTGTATGAATGTTGCATTTCCAAGCTTCACATGCCAAAGTATGCTTAAATTTTCTTAAGTAATCAAGCATTTTAAATCACCTTTCTTTAGCTCTTCTATATTGACTTGATAAATATTTCTTGATCTGTATCCTGTCAAAACTGTCTATTCTATTCCAATTTTTTCTACTCTACAGTGATCTATTTCAAAAATCACTTTTCTGTTTTTATCATAGATTTGGCTAATGCTCAACAAGTTGAACTTTAATCCATCAACAAGTGAAACATCTTCTATTTTTGGATTTGAACCAATTATCCCGATTTCAGTTATTTCCCTTTTCTGTTGTCGCAAAAACTGACTTTTCCACCATCTTCATGGCTAATTTTGAGAACTTTGATTTGTCCCCTATCATATGCCTAGAGCTTCAACTGTCCAAGTATCATTTATCTGATCTAGAGATTTTGAGGCATATCTGCAAGTGAATTATATAGATTTAGTTACCCAACTTTTCGTGGGTCCTTGGGGGTTAATTACAACATGCACATTATTTTTCACAACCCATTTTAATTTTCCAGAACTAGCATTTCTCTTATAAAAATGAAATTTAGACACATGTCCTTTTTTGCTGCAATATAAGCAAGTTACAAAACTGCTAGAATAAGAATTCATATAATAAGCATTTCTATAATCCTTTTTTTGGTTGTAATTCTTTTTAAATTTAACATAATTTTTTGATGAGCTTGTATGCAAAATTTTGTTTTCTTTTCCATCGCATTCACAAATTTTGTTACCCTTATCATTACATTTTTCTTGCAATGCAACAAATTTCTTTTCCAGATCTGAATATAAGAAATGTTTAATAGCATAAGAGTAGCAGTAATATAAATTAACGAAATTATGCTTATTCGTGGAAAATTCTTGGATTAGTAGTCACCACTGGGCATATTTAATGCTCAACACGTAGTGTTTACTGTGTGCAGGTTCCAGAGTGTTGCGGGAGCACAGTACATTGAAAGTCCAAATTGGAAGAGAAGATTTTTGTATTAGTTGATGTAAGCTTTTGGCATGTATAGACTTAGACGGTTAAGGTAAAAGCTTGAATGGTATTTTGAATATATGTTTATTTGTCTTGGATAGTATAAGTTTTGATATGATGTTATATGTTTATTTTAAATTGTTTATAAGACTGTTACTTGATTCTGGAATTATTGTAAAAGTATTTTAAGTATTTTGAAGTGTTCGGAAAAAAAAACTTACCGGTTTCAGCTAAGTCTCATTCGGAAAGGACTGTTCCGAGAAGGGTGTGACAGAAACCCAGTCGCATGACAAAAGCTTGCTGCCGACACGACAGAATGAATCAAAGGCCCGTGTAACTTCAAGCAAATAAATGCCACCTCGATAAGAAGGCAAAACATATGAGCTTGTTGACAAAAAGACAAGTCGATCAAAAAATTAACGATCGCATTGATCGGAGGAGCGAATAGGCCCTCTATCGAAGCAATCTTCCTTTCAGATAAATATGATCGTCCTAAATAGCACTAAAAAAGAGAAGCCAGTATCTAAATTAAAAACCAAGATTGGTTCAAACGATCCTCAAAATTCACCCTATAAAGCCTCACCAGTGCTCTATCACAAAATAAACACCTTCCAAATAGAAGAAGAAAGAAAACGAAAGTTGTTCAAAATAGCAACAGATACACTGTCAGAATAGAAGAACTTGAATTCTACGAAAACCTCAAAAGTCCTAATGAAATTTGCTGCAATCATCCCATGAGAAGTATCAGTACAAGACTTCCTCAATCAGGCATCCTCGAGTACTTCACAAAACTACTCAGAGGCATTCCTCTTTTAGAAGCTCGATAAAAAGATTAAAAGGCATTAAGTTAGAAAATCAAACAATGCGAGTCGAACGCTCAAAGCCCCCACAACATGGAAGGCATGTTTCAGGCAGAGTCGGTAAAAACCCAAAAGCAAACCTCGAGATAAGAAGTATTTGAGGAAGAAACTGAGCAAAAGCACCTACAATTCAAAAAGGGAGAAAGGAGAGCACTTACGTAGGGAGCCAGATCAAGGCATGGTCAAACCGATCAGACGAGTCCATAAACGTCCCACCCTTATTCAAATTAATTTTTTGTTATCGGTTTTTTGGGTTGGGTTATAAGTATGAAAAAAAAACAAATCAAATATAAAATAGAAATTCGACATATTAGTTTTTAACATCTAAAAATCGTTAAAATTGAACTGACTAAACTATTAATAAAATTGTATCATTTTGTAGTTTTTTTATATTTTATTTATATAAAAACCTTAAATCTATCATTTTATTTCTTTTATTTATTTTTGCATGTCAATTAGATCTCGGATCAATCTTATAAATAGATCTAATCGGATTAGAATATGTCAAAAAATTCGTTTAGCAATATTTGAATCACTATTTTTGAACGAATTGATTATCAAGTCTAAAAGATAGTGTGATCATTTGAATTTTTTTTCCAAATCATGAAATATTCTTGATTTTAATATTTTTAAGTTTCAACGAATTTTTTTTCGAAAGTTTTAACCAATTCAACTCATAATTATTATTTTATGAATAAGTTATTTAAAATTTTTGACTTTTATTTTCAATATTCAAAATTTCAGAACCATGTATGAAATTATTTTGTTTTTTCAAATTTTAAATTAATAATGCTTAGAAGATTGCTTTAAAAAAAATAATGTGCTAGTATTTGTCATTGAAAATTAAAAATATTGCAATAAAAAATAATTATCGGTTGTATCTTTGACAATTCGTGTAAAACATATTTAGATATTTGATTTTAATTGATTTTATTAATTATTTATATACTTAAATAATTTGGTTCATTATGCCGGTAGGAGAAAATATTACTGCAACCACTTTTTCAAAACTGTATTAATGCCTATTAATTTTATCTAATATCTATCAATAATTATCAGTAGATATTTTTCTATTTATATATATTATATAATATGTTATATACTTATTAATTATTATTATTATTATTATTATTATTATTATTATTATTATATAAAGTTTTAATAATATAGAGATAGCAGGTACATGATAGTCTATTTATTAGATAGAACAAAAACAAACTATAATTCTAGAATTTAGAACTATATAATCTATAGCTGATTAATTAGTTAGTTATATTCTAAATCTAAAATAGAAGTCTAGAACATCAAGAATACAATATATAATAATAAAAATTAATAAGTATATATAATATTATATATAAGATAAAAATATTAAATAGATAAATATAATCTTTATTATATTAATAATGAAAATATTAATAATTAATAACTACAATATTTAAAAGAAATAGACTACCCTAAAAAAATTTTAAATTGAATTGATTAATAATAAATTTTATGTGATAAAAATTTGAATTATTAACAAAGTAAAGATTTTTGTATATACCAAATGAAAATGAAGTGATGTTATTATATATTAATACATTTTTTTTATTATTACTGGTCATAAAAGCATCTTAAATTAAAAACTTAAAAAAATGGAAGGGAGTTATCCCCTTTGTGATGTCTAAGAAAAATGTCATATTTAGAATTCCGAAATTGTGAAACGTGTCACAAAAAAAAATGGAAAATAATTATTGTGAATTGTCATATTCAAAATCTCATGTATTTTAAGTATATTAGTAATTTATTCAGGTGTCTTAAATGATTTAGCAGCGATTCAAGATACAACCACAAATGGTTGGTAGTTAGGAGTCTGTAACTTCGATCTCTGCAAAATTTCATCGATTTGTACAACGCCTTTAAAAATTAAATGAGAACCCACCGACTTGCTTAATTACGGTCTTCATTTTATTTTTTTATTATTTTTCAATAAAATTTAAATTTTATTTATTTATTATTTTTAATATAATTTAATTTATATTTTTAATAAAATTAAAACTACTAAAATTTAATAATTTAATTTAATACTAAATTTAAGTTTATTTATTATTTTTTAATTTTAATAAAAATAATAAAAATGACTGATAAAAAAAAATAAAAAAGTACTTTCATGTATTATCCAAACTCAACTTGCTTAAAAAAAAAGCCAGAATTGAATATCATGGATGCTCTTAATATAAAATTAATGGTAGACCATATACGAGGTTTATATTTATATTTGGAATAAAAGGTCTACAAATAACAATAATTGAGTAAGCATGTGACTCAATTAAAGAGAAAATTCAAATAAATAAGAAAAATTGTGGATTATGTGGGTGAGAAAATGTGACCTAGGAAATAGAAAGGCCCAAATCAAATATCAAATATCAATACCAATTGCATTTAAAGAAAAAATGCTGTAAAAAAATCTTCCATCCAACAATTAAAAGAAGTAAGAAATAACATGAGTTTATAATTGCAGCCAAACTTTAAATTACAAAAGGGCAGTGGGGAAGTGTGTGTATGGACAAAAATGTCAACATCTTGATGCCCTTCATGTGATTAATTAGCTAGCATTTATAAATTATAATTAAAGCAATTCCTAAAGGCATATTAAAAAAAATTAAAAGATCCACTCAATCTCATTGCTAAATTAAAAAAAAAAAAAACAGAAATGTCAATGTTTACTTTGTCATTTCAGCTAATTATACCCATTTGTCCACAAAATCCAACTAGTCAAAAGGTCAATTTTATACGGTTCAAACAAAGGCGTTTTTTTTTCTTGTAAATTTCAATTTGTTTTTTATTCCTAAATTAATGCATCTTATAAATGAGATACTGTGCACACTGCATGCACTGGATTAGCATTTTATCTTAAAATACCCATATTTACACTAAGGTTAGTGGCCACATTGGAGGGTAGGAGAGGAGTGAGAACAATTTTGTCTAAAATTAGAAAAACAAAAGTCTTCTTATTAGAGAAAAATGAAATTATTTTTGGTGGTTTGGGGCAAAATAACAATAATGATAAATGTTGAATATGGGCACTTTTTTCTCTTTAAATTGAACCACTACTTCTTGCCATGCCATTGTACATCCTAACCACTTTTTTAATGAAAGGGCCTAGAGAAAATAAAGCATGTTACCCATACACTGTACAAGCATGCGTGGCATTACTAATTAGGCCACGTTTGGATCTCTATATTGCTGTAATATTATTTTTTTAACATTAGTTTATTTTATTTAATCTATATTATTATATATAATACTTAGAATAAATTTATATTAATATGTAATAGTTGGTATTGTCCTTGGTGTACAATATAGTAGAAATTTTTTTAAGAATAATGCATTTTTTACATTTATTTAAAAAATTAATTTATTTTTATAAATATTTGAAAAACATGAGCGAGTCAATTCATTTCAACAAATATTTTTATAAACACACCAATTTGTTGCGAAAATGAATTAGCTCACCCATATTTCTCAAATATTTTTAAAAACAATAAGTTTTTAAAATAAATTTGAAGAACGCATTATTCTTAAAAAAGCTCCAATATTTTTTAAAAATAAATAAACAAATAATTAAATAAATAACAAACGACAAAAAATCCTAGAACTCCAATGGTCAAGATTTGATTTGATTCTCATTCGATGCATAGGGTGATGGATCTCACAGCGTATTATGCATATAATTAGATTTAATTTATTGCCTTTTATTATTGTTGGAGAATAGTAATAAAATGATTTTACACAAATAAAAATATTATAAGATTATACGGTGTTTCTAACGTGCATACGGAAGACAAAAATAACAACAGCATGAAGACATCCCATGCGTATCCACACCGAGATGACCTGTGATATCAACTTCTTGACCAATGAAATCTATGGGCAATGGAATAAAAATATTCTGCACTACATGGACTTAAAATGGTTTAGCTATCATATCTCAATAGGTGACAAACTATGTTTTCACGTGAATTATTGAATAACATAAAAAAAATGTCATTCTTTCATTCAATTGCCTTGATCAAGGTTTTAATGTAATTATTTACCCCTTTATTTTTTTTATCTGTCACTTTTGAGTAAAATTCAAATTCTATTTATCTGTCACTTTTAGACTTTTAATGTAATTTAAT
The DNA here is from genome assembly GCA_037975025.1 of Excoecaria agallocha. NCBI lineage: Eukaryota > Viridiplantae > Streptophyta > Magnoliopsida > Malpighiales > Euphorbiaceae > Excoecaria > Excoecaria agallocha. The sequence continues at coordinate 14,508,270 of CM075806.1, read as the reverse complement.
TTATTTTTTCAATTTATTTTTCTTTTTCAATAAAGTCAGAATTAATCAGATTTGATAATTTAGTTTTAATTACGTAATTTAATACTAAATTTAAGTCTATTTTTTTATTTCTTAATTCTAATGAAAACAACAAAAGTGATTGATAAAAAAGAACAAAGGGAATATAATTAATGACAACATGGAGCTTAAACTCATTACTAAATTGACAAATTCCATTTGGATCAATTATTAATTTTATTAGTATTTAATCATACGTAATATCCTTTCAACTATCATTTTAAGGTAATAAGTGTTCGATATCAAAATATGACAAATAACTTGTTAAATACTGTGATTATTTCAGATTTAAGAAAACTCTTGCATTACATTTTTTAAGAGAATATCCTATTGATAGATTGTGGTAATTTTGACCATTAAGATTTCTCCAATGAGTCGGTTCAATGTTCATATTTCCATATACATCATCTATATATGTGACTTGGTTAATGAGATCAACTAATCTCTATCTAATAAAAACCGTCACATATTTATTGATATCATCGGATCATTAATGTCATATTTTAATGATAATTTAGATTAAATTATTAAAAAGTTTACTCTCATTGTCATGATTTTCATCATAATATCGAGTCTCAAAATTTAATTGATGAACTTATCATATTAATCAAGCATCAATATGATAAGAAAGTTACAAATGCTACATAATAATTCAAATCATATTGATCAAAATGAGTTCAAGTTATCACATGTCAGACTGAATTTAGGACATATGAACTATATCCCTAATAAATAGAACTAAAATGATTTATATTGATTAATTGGTATTTTATTAATAAAACGGAATTGATTTTTCATAATAATTATCTCCAAAAATTATTTCCAATAAAAGGACCAATATTTTAATTCAACTAAAATGTACAAGGAGCTAAAGTTTTCGAAACAACGAACTGGCCTCATCTATTTATGTTTTACACGATACTTTCTTCGTTCTTTTTTATCTGTCACTTTTGAGTAAAATTCAAATTATATTTATCTATCACTTTTAAACTTTCAATGTAATTTAATTTATTTTTTTAATTTATTTTTCTTTTCCAATAAAGTTCTTACCAATCAAATTTGATAATTTAATTTTAATTACGTAATTTAATACTAAATTTAAATCTATTTATTATTTTTTAATCCTAATAAAAATAACAAAAATAACTAATAAAAAAGAACGAAAAAAGTATATAATAGAGATGTGCTATATTGTGATTTTAAGGCATGTTATAATAAATGTTTGTTATTAGTGCAATTTAATAGCTTTCTAAAATGACAAGTTCGCTTTAATAAAATACCATAATTAATAGGCGTGAAAGAGAATGGATAAAATTGATAATGGAAAGATTCAATTTAACTCAATATTAATTTACTGTATAAATAAGAGTAGAATTTTAAATCTATATTTGATTTTTCCGTATGAGATATAATTTTTTTACACATTGGATGGTGACTCTACAACCTGTCTTGTGATGCCTAACTCGCAATTCAAATTGATCACGAACAATGGACGAGTTATCCCCTAATCGGAAAAAATCGACAAATTTTCAAGAATGCCCTTAATTCAAACTTATAATGTATGTACGAAAAGTTTTATCCAATCCGTTTGCTCCAATTGTTTTATAACTTTAGAATCCAACGATAGTGATGGTAATAATGGTGATGGTGTCGTCAATCTTTTTGCGAGAAATACATTTTTTTCAGAACACATAAGTAATTCAGGAATATTAATTATTCTTTTCTTGAGAAAAAGTATGTTATTCGCTTCTTCAATATTTTAAATATTTAAATTTTAATAAAATGACAAAAAAAAAGTAATGAAAAAAGCCACCCAAAGCTTCTATAGTTCAATGCATGATAAAAACGTAGAAAAAAGAAGTACCTAGAAAGCATCTCTCCTCTCATTCCTTTATCCGTTACAATAAAATAGAATAATTAATTATAAAATTAAAATTTCATCCCACCATGAAATGCAATGTATTCTGGCACTATGTATAATTATTAGGGACTTTTAGAAGCATAAAATTTGGACACTTTTCTAGAAAATGAAAAAGCATATGTATATATTCATAAATAATTTACAATCTTTGGGTAGAAAATACTTCTTCACATGGCACAACTTAATTATAGGAATAATATATAATAGTACTAGCTATCATACGAAGCTAACTTAACAGCTAAATTTAAAAATAAACTATTCCACCAATATATATTTGCACATCTGTCCCAAAAGGCCTTACTGTATTGCATGCCGATGCAGCTATCTATTAACTTTACAGCCAATCCCTTGCTAATTTGTGCACATGACTTGTTTCTTTTTTATGGAAAAAAATATTATTAAAATGTGTTAATCATTGTTCTAGTAATAAACTAATAATTCATTTGTCAGATATATTTTTAATATAGTAATGACAATCTTAACTTATTTTTTGAAATTTATATTAGCTGTACATTTCAAGTGAGTAATTTTACACTTAAAATTAATATAATATACGATAAATATCAACTATTGGATCAAGATTTGACTTTTAATTAACTATTAATGTGTCTCAATGCCCCGTAACATTTTTAATTTGTATGATGATCATGATTATAATAATAATAATTAATCATATCCGAATCACTAAGCTTCCGTTTTTAAAACTTAAAATTATTCTAGATGGCCAAATTAGATGAGGAGAGAGTAATTTATAATTCGTCGCTTTCAAATTCCTTATCACCTCAGTTGTCCATGCTTACAATATTAAATTCATAAAATCTAATAAAAATAAATTCTTTGAGAAGGAACAAATCAAGACATGGTGACAAATAATTTAAAGAAATGCAAAGTTGTGGACCCTAAAAATATACATATGCTTTTACCTGGACCACAAAAGCTATGCTAATATAAAGGCATCTTCAATCATGTTAACTAAGCAATGATGATTAACATCTTCACGCTCGATTAAGTAGCTTTATTATATATTTAAGTTGTATATATTCAAGATTGTAAAAAATGAAGTGATATGTGGTAATGGCCCCTTGATGTAGGCACCCGAAGTGGTCACCCATATGAATGATAAGCCTTATTTCTTTACAAAATAGCTAATGGGCTCTAAAGAAATAAGTCACCTTATTAGAGTTGATTTTCCTTGAAAGCAAAGTGCAACCAAAGTAATTTTAGGATGGCTTACAATTTATAAATACGCAATTATAATTTCAAAATTTTAACTTCCATCCGATTCTAATTTCTAATTTGTAAGATCCTTAAAATCTTTAATTAAATTATGAGACTTTACATTATGAGAGTTAGTTTCACGCATAATCACTAAATTTATAACGCATTTTACATCAGTAATAATTTTTTTTTCATAAAAATCACTGAAATTTGTAAATATATATAATAAAATCACTTTAATCAATTTCTAGCTAGGTTTTTGAGAGTATCTGTATATTTTGTATACTATCAAGTCGTCAAGAAATATTGTTAGACACCAACCTTAATTGTTAAATTGATTTGATCAATCTATTACCAACTTAGTATTGAACCTATGAGCTCTCACACTAACAAGCGTTTTGATTTTTATGAAAAGATTAATTATTTTATAATGGGATAAGGTGCCTTTTTACCCTCCAATTACTAACAAGCGTTTTGATTTTTATTAAAAGATTAATTATTTTATAATGGCATGAGGTGCTTTTTTACCCTGCAATTAACTAACAAGCGTTTTGATTTTTATTAAAAGATTAATTATTTTATAATGGCATAAGGTGCTTTTTTACCTTCCAATTACTAACAAGCATTTTGATTTTTATTAAAAGATTAATTGTTTATAATGGGATAAGGTGCTTTTTTACCCTCCAATAATGTAAAATGAAGCTATAACTTTTTTCTTTTGTTCGTTTTATACTCCTAAATTAACAAGAAGTACATTTTTTTGGGCGGAAAGTTATGTTGGCCAACGGGATTAACAACAACTAATTAAATTTTGACAAATCAGAATCCAATTGTCAAGGTCTCTCCTTTTATTGGTTGATTTGTACAATAAAAAATTGACGAGTGGACGTTGATTTGTCAAAATTTCAATGGTTGTCATTAGTCCCATTATCCTATTTATTGCTTGATAATTAAATGGGAGAATTCAATTAATCAAATAGACAAAAATTTTAATCCAAATAAAATACTATTATTAATATATTCTTTTCTAGCATAGATATTAACTGTCGGTAAAAAATCAAAAATTTGATTAATCGCAAAATAGAAAAAAAATCAAACCAAATATTTTTATTAACCGGTCTGATATATTCGATTTCGATTTTTATTTTTAATATTTATTGTTATTAATTTCAATTTTAATTTTAATTTTTTAAGAACTAATTAATAATTAATTAATCGTTAAACAGTTTTTACTTTTATTATATTTTCATTTTTATACTCTAATTTTTATTATTTCTCTTTAAAACTTATATAAAGAAATACGTTAAAATATATTTGAATTATATACCATTCTTTTTAACTATATTGAATAATACTTATATAAATTATCCAATTAGTCTTTATATATGTTATTTTTTTTATTATATATTGGTACTTATATCTTACTTAGCATTTAATAACAATTTTTAATGTTTTATAGTCTATATTCAAACTTTTAATTTTGATCATATTTTTTTTATCTAAGATTAAGCATATTAATTTTTAATAAATATCGAGTCAAAGTAAAGTAGCGAGTAAGAGTGAGCTAAAAGAAATTAAGCTGCCAAAACTAAAAGAAATAGGAGGTTGTGCCGCAAACTAGAATTCGAACCGAGAGATATTAAGAAAATTGTTTCTTGCTATGAAAATTTTGTTCGTGGACTTCATTGGTCAAAAAGTTGATAGCAAATGCCAATTTCAGTATAAATATGCATAAAATTTTCATACTATCAAAGAAATTTTTAAAACAAATACTCGCTTATAAATTTATTTCGGATTTGATATTAAATATATATAATAAATTTAGAAATGAATAGATCTATTGCTACTATAAATATAGTACAATCCTAACAAACGAGAGAAAGGGCCCCAATTAGAAATTGAGTTAGTATGTGACTCGTGTGGAGATTTTTGAATTTCATACATATGAAAATAAAAAGCAAAAAAAAATAAATGTTAAAATTCGCAACGGATTACGGACTATATGGTTGTCCGACTTAAACAAATGGATGATCGCCGAAACTGGCAAAACAACCGCAGTGGGACAACATATTCCGTCACTAAATTATTAAATTCAATTCAAACGTAAAAATAAAAAACTTGGAAATGTTTTAGCGACACAATCCGTCACAGATATTTGTTCTATTTTTCCTTTCAATTTATAAATATAATTTAATAATTCTTCATTAAAAATAGCAAACAGCGTCTGTCACTAACTTGTAAAAAATCACAATCATGACGGTTTTATTAAAGGAATGAGCAACGGATTTTGACATTTTATTCCTCTGTCGTGATATTACCTGAAGTGATCACGTAATTACCCACTTATTTTTGTCTGCCAACAGAAAAAGAAAAAAAAATTAAAATTTTAGTTAACCTAAAAATTAACATTGATTTCAAATCGAATTTTAAGGTAATCAAATAAAAAATTTAAATTTATAATTTTTATTTTTAAAAATTAGTGATCAAACCGTTAACAATGTTTGATCAATCTATATATATTTTATATATTATATTTTAAATTTTACACTTAAATTTTATAATTTTTTTAATTTATAAATATTATGATATATATTTTTTTAAAAAACTATTATAATATATATTTTTAATAAATAAATATTAAAATTATTTTTTATTACTATTATTTATTTATTTATTTATTTATTATATGTGTATAATTAACATTCTATTGTTAGTTTCATATTAAATACATTTAATTCTTATAATTAATTATAAAATTTTTATTTTTATTAGAAATTTAGCGCACAAATATACATTAATTTAATAAATAAGAGAAAATATATTTATCTCATGTAGCACATAAACCTTTGAGAAAACGAAAGCACATGATCTTTTATTTTGCGTCACTAGCTAGGCTTTTAATCACAATCTATTACGCTGGAAAAAAATAATGAATCCACATCTAAAAGCGCCTTGGAGATATTGAGAAAGACAGAAAATAATAAGAGAATTTTAATACGCAAACCAAAATTTTGCAATCAATTTTAGTAACGCCAAATAGATTTTCTAATCCCCTTTATATATAGGTTTTCCAAAGCCATAAACCTAGTAGAATTATTATTGCTTTTTGAATTAGAAATAGATAATCCTAAACTGATTAGGATAAATACAAATAGAATCATGGACGCACCCAAATTCTATCATCTGTCACTCGCACATATCAGAATAATTTTCGGTCAATATCTCCAGTCACACAGGTAGATAGACTGTTTGACCAGCATATATTGAGAGCACTAGTGCTACACATATGTTAGGGATATATAGCATCTTGAAAAATAAGATCATCTTTATTATGCATGCCTAACTCCAAGTTGCCTTTTTCACATTTACTGTTTTAACTAATGATCTCATAAAATAATTTTCATGTTTACTATTATGTCTCTACTCATAGATACTATAAAACACACACCGATGAACCTCAAAACCATTAAATGTGATCGAAAGGCTATCTTCTCCTCTTACTATATGTCATCCATCGTGATTCAACTCGCTTTTCTAGTTAGATTTACCAGGCCGAATTTATCTCACGACCTTTGGGAGACTAACTAAGCTAGCCACGCTGAACTATATTTCAGGGCTAAATTAAGGGTTTTAAGGGTTGATATTCAATAGGGTCTCACGCTAGGGAAAGTTGAGATAATTTATTTATGAAATTCTCATCCTTTGGTCACTTAAACACACATAGTATGAAACATGTGTTATGATGTTCTTTCCTTCCCTTTAAGGAGCGTATGTCTTGCAAAATATATTTCGACACCATACAGAAGTATAAGGTTGCTCCGCACCAAAGCATCTAACTTTAGTCCTCTTACTTTAGGACTACTTCTGGCTTTTAGACAGAATATTATAGTTGCATTTAACTCAGCATAAGATCACACATAATCTAAATTTGGATCTTAATCCAAAGTATACATTTATCTTGCACCTTAATAAGACTAATCTTATATTTTCTGCAAAACAATATTTTTATTTTAAATAGGCTATTGAGCTTGGTCATATGTTTAAAATTTCACCTCATCTTAGTTTTTTTCATTTCATTGGAAAAAACTAAGGAAAACACCTGTGTAAGTGGGTTACTTTTCTATTCAACATGCTCAATCTCATAATCAATAACAATAAATGTTCACACATTAAATATTCACGCTCATGTATCGGCAATAATGAACTTAATTATTATTCATAAATAATAATGTTAATGGATTACATAAGAAAATAGTACAACTCAAATCCTACACAACCCCTGAGATTTAATGTGTCTCTCAAACACATCTCTCTCTTAAACACATCTCTTGATATAGGTTTAGTTAATGGATCTGCTATCATATCTCTCCCCGTGCAATAATATCTTTTGTGTAATGATATTTAATGACGATATGCTCTATCCTACTATGAAATTTTGAATTTTGATATAAGCTATCGACGACTAATTGTTACTGTTTCCTCTAAAACAATCACTTTTAAATGGTTCATAAACCTTTTTAGCTAAACTGCTTCTTATACTACAGCTGAGGAAGAAATAAATTCAATTTCCATTGTTGATAGGGCTATACATGTTTGTTTTTTGCTACTCCATAAGATGGCACATTTACCTAGTAAGAAAATAAATCCTGAAGTGGATTTCCTCTCATCCACATCTCTTCCCCAATCAACATCTATGTATCTTCTCAATTGTAGATCCTTGCTTTTATAATATAAAGAATAGTCTGTAGTACCTTTGAGGTATCTAAGTATCTTTTTCACTGCTTTTTAATGTGCTTCGCCTGGATTGGACTGATAACTACTGACTATGCCTACTGCATATCATATATCAGGTCTTGTGTATAATATTTCATACATTAGACTATCCACAGTAGCGGCATATGGAATGCTCCTCATACGTTCCATTTCTTCTGGCATTTTAGGACACATGCTCTTGCTAAAAAACTGATTCTTGGCAATAGGGTTATCAATGGGTTTGCAATGTTGTATATTAAACCATTTAAGGACTTTCTTGATATATGCCTCTTATGATAGAGATAACAACCTTCTCAAATGATCTCTTAAAATCTTAACTCCAAGAATGTAGTCTGCTTGGCCCATATCTTTCATTTTAAAGTTAGAGGACAACCAATCTTTGGTTTCATTTACATACTCTTTGTCATTTCTTACTATTAGTATGCCATCTACATACAATGTCAAAATGATAAATTTATTTTTAGAGCTTTTGCTATTAATACAATGGTCTTCATTAATCATGTTGAACCCATTCGACATGGTTGTTTCATGAATTCTCAAATACCATTGTCTTGAAGACTGTTTAAGGCCATAGATTGATCTTTTTAATCGGCAAACCTTATGTTAGCTACTTTTTTCAATAAAACCTACAGGTTGTTCTATATAGATTTCTTCATCTAATCTTCCATTGAGGATAGCAGTCTTCACATCCATTTGATGTAGCTTTAGATCCAAACTAGCCATTATGACTAGAATTAACCTTATAGACATAAATCTTACAATAGGTGAGAAAGTCTTCTCATAGTCAATCCCTTTCTGTTACATAAAACCCTTTACGACTAGTTGAGCTTTGTATCTTTTGATACTTCCATCAGCTTTTTGCTTTACCTTGAGAATCCACTTATTTTCAATTGATTTGCATCCTTTCAATAGATGAACCAATTCCCAAACATGGTTTAATCTCATAGATGCCCTTTTTTTCTTTTATTGCTTTAATCCATTTTTCTTTAGTTGGGCATGAAATAGCCTCTTGTATATTTTTAAACTCTTTTTCATCTTATGGGGTAACTAAAAGGGCTTCGTTCAAGCCTTCAATTTCAAATCGACAGTGTGAAATGCTTTTCCTTTTAGATTTTTGTAATTATGCCTTTTGATAAATATATCACATATATTCATCATAATTTGGAATGCTCCCACTGGGATCAAGGTCCATACTTCCACTGGAGTCAGGAATACTCCCATTAAATGAAGGATCTCGAACATCTAGATCGTTTAAAGGAGGAAGGCTATGACTTTCTTACTCTAATTTCCTCCCACTTGGATGGAGTGATCTTGATGGTTCATCTTCTTAAGTCTTATAACGAGTGAAATCTTGATTGACTTCATGTAACTTTGGAAATTCATTTTCTAAGATGACGACATCTCATCTATTTCTATCACTGTGCCATTTTCTTGCTCACTCATGAACACATATCCTTTTGATACATTATAATATTTCACAAAAATACTCTTTTTATCTCTTGGCTCCAATTTACCAAATTTGCTAAAGGTATCATGGACATAAGCAGAACAACCCCAAGGTTGTAAAGGGCTGAGGTAAGGTTGTTGACTAGTTCATAACTCTTAAGGAGTGATAGTGTAACACCTCGAATCCTAGTTACCCGAATAATAATCAGTCAAACCCATTTTTTCCTCTAGACCCAATAATAAAATAAATGAGTGCTCTAAAAATAAAAAACTAAAATAATAAGAAATATTAAAATAGAGGGAAGGAAAGTTTATGTGTTTAATTGCAATTGAATCGGGGACTTTATCATGAAATAAATTAGTTGGAGGGATCAAATGGAAATTTGCCATACTAAAAGGGATATTTGCCAAAACTATGTCGTTTTGGCTCTTGTTTCTCTTCTTGTTCTTTAGCTACACATCCAGGAGGACGATTCCTCCTTGCCTTCACCACCCCAACCTCTTCTTTTTCCATTTTCTCCTTCTTTCTTTTTCTCTTTGGTCATGTCGTCGTCGTCGCACCCTGCCATCGCCATTCCACCGCTGCTACAGCCTTAGCGTCATCGTTCCTTTTTTTCCCTTCCCTTTCATTGCACTAGAGGAGCAACCCCCTCCTCTTCTTCTTACTTCGATTTCCCCTCTCTCTTTACTCCTTTGGTTGCAAGCTTTCATTCATTAATTATTAGGTAAGCTTTATTCTCTCTCTTAATTATTGTTTTGTGATGAAAAATTGAAGAAAAAGTGAGGAGATTTAGATCTAGGAATTTTGAAAAAATTGGAAAAAATATTAGATTTAAATAATTCTTTAGTTATTTGGGAATTTGGTGAAATAATTAGTTAGAATTGTTGAATTTAAGTATGGATATATATTTGATTGCAAGATTTATGTTGAATTTGTGGATTAATATAGAGAAAGAAGGTGAAATGAGTATAAAAGGAAAAGAAGTAGAAAGAAAGTGATGAATTAGAGTTTTTGGAAGGAGAATTTGGAGAAGTTGACACTAAATTAAGGTATTTGTTCATGCAATCCTATTTTTCTCTAAAATTGTATATTATGTAAGTAAAGGTTTTTGGTATGTGGGGTAGGATTTTTATGAATTGATATTATAAACATATGTTTGAGTGTTAGATGGATAATATGAAATGATTTACTTAAATTATAGGAGTTTAAATTGTAAAGTTGTCATGTAATGATTATACTAGATAATTCTGATTATTGTTACTAATTATATCCCATTAATCCTATGAGTCATCTGCTAATGATGCATATAGGTATACATACATATACATTACATATCACATAAGATTAAGGTGCTGCTGGTTACAAAACTTGATAATTACATGAATTTACTACAGGATACATCATTATATAACCAAAAAGATACAAATTTGAATCTCATACTTCAAAGCTACTCTTCA
>CM075806.1:14240753-14497197 GCA_037975025.1 Excoecaria agallocha | reverse complement strand
TGTCACACATTCATACTTTTGCACTTTGGTCCCTCAATTTCTTCTTATTTCAATTCTTACCCCAATTCTTTTACTTTGGTTTTTCAATTAAGTCCTCATACATGCAATTACACTTATTTAAACATGTATAACAATAATTAATTAATGATAATTCTTCTAGGGTACATGGAGGGGTATTACAACTCTCTCCCCCTAAAAGAATTTCGTCCTCGAAATTCATACCTGTATTGAAGAGTTGTGGGTACTGAGCCCGCATAACTTCTTCAGGTTCCCAAGTCGCTTCTTGCACACCGTGGTGTTGCCATAAGACTTTGACTAAAGGAATCTCTTTGTTCCTCAACTGTTTAACTTCTTTGGCCAATATCTGTTTAGGTTCTTCATCATACGTATAATCAGATTTGACACTAACATCTTGCGTTGGTATGATATGTGACTCATCAGATCGGTACCGCCGGAGCATAGAAACATGGAAGACATTATGCAATTTTGATAGCTCACTAGGAAGCTCCAAACGGTATGCTACTGGTCCAATCCGATCCAAGATCCTATAAGGACCTATAAACCGTGGGCTAAGCTTTCCTTTCTTTCCAAACCGTAATACCCTTCTCCATGGGGACACCTTTAAAAACACGTTATCGCCAACCTGATATTCAATATCTTTCCTTTTTAAGTTGGCATAAGATCTCTGTCTGTCACTGGCTTCTTTCAATCTCTTTTTGACAAGTTGAATCTTCTCTTCAGTGTCTTTAACAATATCAGGACCCGTCAATTTGCCTTCAGCTAATTCTGTCCAACAGGAAGGAGTTCTACATTTCCGACCATAGAGCGCTTCATAAGGTGGCATACCAATGCTAGTTTGGTAGCCATTATTGTATGCAAACTCCATCAGTGTAACATATTTATCCCAGCTTCCTGGAAAATCGAGCACACAGCCCCTTAACATATCTTCTAATACTTGTATAACCCTTTCTGACTGTCCATCGGTCTGAGGATGAAATGCAGTACTAAGAAGAAGCTTTGTGCCTAAGGCTTGCTGTAAACTCTTCCAAAATCTGGAAGTGAACCTCGGATCCCGATCCGAAACAATTGAAATAGGCACCCCATGCAATCTAATAATTTGATCTATGTACAATTCAGCCAATCTATCCATTGAATAATTGGTTCGAACTGGTATAAAGTGAGCCACCTTTGTCAGTCTGTCTACGATGACCCACACTGCATCATGTTTTCTTTGGGTCGTGGGCAAACCTGTAATGAAGTCCATCGTGACATTGTCCCACTTCCATTGAGGAATGGGAAGAGGATTCAACAATCCCGAAGGAAATTGATGTTCTGCTTTTACTTGTTGACATGTTAGGCACTTGGAGACATAATTAGTTACATCTCTTTTCATTCCTGGCCACCAATAAAACTGCTTCAAATCTCTATACATCTTGTTGCCACCTGGATGCATGGTGAATACTGTACTATGAGCTTCGTGCAATAAAGCCTCCTTTAGTTCTTTAACATCTGGTACACATAAACGATTCCGATAGTAAAGACCACCATCACTTCCAACAGAGTATTCTATCGGACCCCCAGAACCAACTGAGTGAATCAACTGTTGTAACTTTACATCATCTGCTTGTGCATCTATCACTGTCTGTCTTAGGCTAGGACGAGCTCGTAATTGGGCTAACAAAGCTCCATCCGAAGAAAACTTCCATTTACAGTCTTGTAATAATAAAGTTGCCATCATTTTTCGACTCAAAGCATCAGCTACCACATTTGCTTTTCCTGGATGATAGTCGACTATACAATCATAGTCCTTGAACAATTCTAGCCACCTGCGTTGTCTTAAATTAAGATCTCGCTGAGTAAGCAAGTATTTAAGACTCTTGTGATCAGTAAAGATCCTGCATTTCTCACCATAAAGATAATGCCGCCATATCTTTAAAGCAAACACAATCGCGGCTAGCTCTAGATCATGAGTCGGATAATTCTGTTCATGAGGTTTTAATTGTCTTGAAGCATAGGCCACTACCTTACCCTCTTGCATCAGAACACAACCCAGTCCATTTCTCGATGCATCACTGTACATGGCATATTCCTTATCAGCTACTGGTTGAGTAAGAACTGGAGCTTGAGTTAACATTTCTTTTAACTGATCAAAACTGGCTTGACAACGATCTGTCCACTCAAATTTAGCTTCTTTTCGTAGTAATCTAGTGAGTGGAGAGGCAGTAACTGAAAATCCTTTCACAAACCGCCTATAATAGCCAGCTAAGCCCAGGAAACTTCGGACTTCTGGCACATTCCTAGGCGGTCTCCAATTAACAATAGCCTCAATCTTTTTAGGATCCACTCTGATGCCTTCAGAAGACACCACGTGCCCAAGGAAAGCAACTTCTTTAAGCCAGAATTCACACTTGCTTAGCTTTGCATACAACTGTTGCTCTCTCAAAGTTTGCAGTACTATTCTCAGATGTTCTGCATGCTTCGCTTCATCACGAGAATAAACCAAAATATCATCTATGAATACTACAACAAACTGATCTAAATAGGGTCTGAACACCCTATTCATCAGATCCATGAAAGCAGCCGGTGCATTAGTCAACCCAAAAGGCATTACTAAAAATTCGTAATGTCCATATCGAGTCCTAAATGCAGTCTTCTGAACATCCATATCTTTAACTCGAAGTTGATAATATCCAGACCTCAGATCAATTTTAGAAAATACTCCTGCACCACGCAATTGATCAAAAAGATCCTCAATCCGAGGTAAAGGATACTTGTTCTTCACAGTCATCTTATTAAGCTGTCTGTAATCTATACACATTCTCAAAGTACCATCCTTCTTCTTAACAAATAGCACTGGTGCACCCCAGGGCGATACACTAGGCTTAATAAAGCCTTTGTCTAACAACTCCTGCAACTGGACCTTTAACTCTTTTAGCTCGGTTGGTGCCATTCGATAAGGTGCTCGAGAGATAGGAGCTGTACCAGGTACAACTTCAATTGATAACTCAACTTCTCTCTCCGGTGGCAAACCAGAAAGTTCTTCAGGAAAAACATCAGGAAATTCATTGATCACTGGAATGTCCTGAAGATTAACCGTCTCTCTTTTCGAATCAAGAACTAAAGCCAGGTATGCTTCACATCCCTTTCGAAGAAATCTTTTCGCTTTCATTGCAGAAATAACATTGGTTAAGGGTTTAGACTTACTACCCTTAATCAATGTCTCAACTCCCCCATCTTTCTTAACAATTACCGTTTTAGCTTTACAATCTACTATGGCCTGATACTTAGATAACCAGTCCATACCCAGGATTACATCAAATTCGTGAAAAGGTAACACTATCAAATCAGCTGGAAATTCTCTCTTTTGAACTCTAATTGGGCAATTTCTATAAACTTTATTAACATGTATACTATGGCCCAAAGGACTAATCACACATATATCATAGTTCAAATGATCAATACCAGATACATTTCTACCCAGCTCCCCATTACAAATATACGAATGTGTAGATCCTGGGTCTATAAGCACATATACATCAGTATCAAAGAGGGAGAATGTACCAGCTATGATATTAGGAGCATCAGCCTCTTCTCGTCCCTTCATCGCATAAGCTCTAGCAGGAGGTGTCGAAGTAAAGGGTCGATCCACCGTCTCAGATGCATTTCTGGACTGGGCCCTAAACTGGCCCGATCCACTTCTACCTCTACCCCGACCTCTGCTAGGTGAAGGTGCTTGAGAAGCTCCTCGATTACTCTGTTGACTGGAAGCTTGTTCTTGTGTCAGAGGACAATTAGCCATAAAGTGCTCCGTACTGCCACATCTGTAACAACCACCTGTAAGCATCCTACAGGTGCCCCAATGTCGTCTGAAACAATAGGTGCACTCTGGGGCTTGTCCTCTACCTTGTCCTGAAGCAGCACCTCTACTAGATCTCCCTGAATTAGTAGTCCCTTGCTGTCTACCTCTAGAAACAGGGCGATTCCCAGATTCTATAGATTGCTCTCCTTGTTGTGCTCTTGTTCTTTTCCCCGAGGAAGAACCACCCCGAGAAAAACTTCTTCTTCTTTGCTCTCTTTCTCTTTTCACATTCTCTTCTTTTTCAACTCGAATAGCGGCTTGCACTAATTGATGATAATCCACAGGATGCAGAGAAATAGGGCCTATCAAATGATCCCGGATATGATCATTCAATCCCTCTTGAAACTGGCGACATTGGAAAGTCCCAGTTAACATAGGCCTCGGTGCATACTTACTCAAGCGACTGAATTCTGCCTCGTACTCAGCCACTGACATACCTCTTTGCCTTAGATTCAAAAATTGTTTCAGCTTCTCATCTTTATACGCCTCTGTTACATATCTCTTTTTGAATTCAGCAATAAAGAAATCCCAAGTGAGAATTTCAGGTAGCTGGGGTTGAGTTTGGACTAGCTTCCACCAGTCATAAGCTGCTCCTTGAAGTAAGGACACAGCACAAGCTACCTTCTGACTGACAGGGCATTGAATTTCTGTGAACACTCTCTCCAATCTTTCAAGCCATAACTCGGCTTTCTCAGACTCTTCCCAAGTAGAGCCTAAGAATTCTTCCGCACCATGCTTCCTGAGTTCAGAAATAGGAGCCTTGGGTGCAGTCATTCTTTGTAAGATCTGAGCCATGTCCTGAGAAATTTTTAACAAAGCTTCCCCAGCATTGGCAGCAGCTGCACCGCCTCGTGAAAATGTAGAGGTGTCGGGCTGAGAAGGATGCGATTGACCCGGTAAATTGCTCTCAGCCGATTCATCTATTCCATCATGATAACCTTCCATTCCGAACTATATTAAGAAACACAGGAACAACCACAATCAGCCAACATCAACATACTTTTATATATCTATAACCCTTGAAATTGCCTATTGGCCAGAACCGCCTAAACCAAGGCGCTCTGATACCAAAGATGTAATGACTATACTAGATAATCCTAATTACTGTTACTAATTACTTTTATCTATACAATTATCTTTGTTAATCCATTACTAATCATTAGTTATCTATGCATATATGTGCATGCACACACCATCATACTATATTATTCATGTCACATTGAGAGTCATACTATCTGATATTACATACATAGCTTTAATAATTACATGCCTTTACTTATGAATTTATCTTTAACTACCAAAAAGACACAATTAAGTTACATACTTCAATACACTCTTCCTAAATTGATGCTGGCTGAGAAAAATTGTGGCCCTTGTCCCTGACTCAATGTTTAATCCAGAGGACCTACACGGATAAACACCCGTGCTAAGCTATAAAGCTTAGTGGGGAACAACTAATATATTTTCATGAACATTATTCATAAGCATGCAATTATAGTATATATACATAACATGTTAAAAGAATTATCAATTCAATGGATCATTAATATACATCATTAACTGTTTACATATTCCATTTGTCTTATTCCTTAGCCTGCTCAATTTTCTGTGGGAGTGGATAACGGGTACTGTAGATACCAAAGGTATCGAATCTGTGAATACCCGAAGGTATTAAATCTGTAGACCCATTGGGTCAGAACTATGGTCTCATATAGAGACAACTGTGGACTCATAAGAGTCAGACTATAGCAGCTGCAACTATAACCCTATAGGCATGCCTATCTATCCACGACCAAGTCTTTAAGTGCAGGCTTAATTCAATTACTTTTCATATTTTATGAAATTGTATTAACATATACAACTATAGCATTAACGAATGCAAGATATTTCTCTATCATATATTGCTATTCCATAATATAAAATCAATCATATAGAAAAGAAGTATCATATGCAACATCTCGTTTAAGGTGATGGAAATTACCTTATAATTGAATAATAAACTCTTGAACTTTGAAAGGGTTTTCTCGCTATACGTTACAACTTATGGTGACTTAGACACGTTTAAAGCTCAATTAGAGTCATAAAATACAAATAATAAAATTAGAAAACACAGGCTTATTGTCGCGGTCGCGACGATTGTCGCGCTCGCGACACTTGTCGCGCTCGCGGTAATAATCGCGCTCGCGACAGACAGCGATGGCTTTGAGTCATTCTTCAAGTCGCGCTCGCGACCTAAGTCGCGCTCGCGACAGACGGCAATGGCCTAATTGAGCATTTCTTGATGTCGCGCTCGCGGCATAAGTCGCGCTCGCGACACAAGGCTTCCGTTTAATGTCGCGCTCGCGACATAAGTCGCGCTCGCGACATAAAACGACGGGGCGACCGCCTTAACGTGATTATTGCTCAAAAATCCTGTAAATTAATATACAAACTCAGATTGCATCTCAATTTCGACATGCCAAACGGATTTTTCAGAAAACACTATCTTCTACAAGGTTTTAGGTTTACATTTCTAGTTTCCAAAACATCAAAAATCATTTCAATAGGACTTGTAAATCTTGAGATATTACATAAAAACCACAGGCTGTTCATAAGGGCATATTTTCACTCACAATCAGAAATCAATCCCGATTTTCACTATCATGCAGTGAGAATCAGGTTTTGGTCTCTTCTAACAAAATCAAGGTTTACAAGTCTAGTTTCCATACCAATTGGAATTTCATCCTTTGCATAACTATAGCTCCAGATATGAGCAAAAGTATACAGACTGGTCAAGTGATCCTTAAGACAGTTTTCAGATTTTCAACTCAAACATGCATTTATCAACTATAATCCATCTTCAAGCTTATATTCATCCACAAAATACAGGAGAGAGACACTTCAGCCCTCTCTCATGACCAATCACAAGACTTTACACACAAAGAAAACCCTAAGTTCCCATACCTTGTTTGAGCTTTCTCTTCTTCAACCTTGAAGAGTTTCCTTCCCCTTGCCTTTGCTTGGCTCTCCTTCTATAAGCATAAGACAATTCTATGAAACACTAGCAAACTAATCCATGAATCACACATATGAAAGCTTAAGAGTGTTACCTTAAGTCCAAGACCAAGAAAATTCTTTCTCTTTTCTTACTCTAATTTAAAGAAAACCCTAGAGAGAGAGAGGATGAGAGAGAGGAGAGTTGGAGAAGATGAAGATGAGGAGTGTAAGCCAAGAGGTTTGGCCGGCCACTTCCACCAAAATATCCCCCTCCCATTCTCAACCATTGGCCCAAATGTCACACATTCATACTTTTGCACTTTGGTCCCTCAATTTCTTCTTATTTCAATTCTTACCCCAATTCTTTTACTTTGGTTTTTCAATTAAGTCCTCATACATGCAATTACACTTATTTAAACATGTATAACAATAATTAATTAATGATAATTCTTCTAGGGTACATGGAGGGGTATTACAAAAAGATACAAAATTGAATCCCATACTTCAAAGCTACTCTTCCTAGTTTGATGTTGGCTTTGGAGATTGTTGACTTTGTCCCTAGAGAGAAGGTCTAACCTACGAACCTATACGGATAAACACCCGTGTTAAGCTATAAATCTTAGTGGGGAACAAAAATATAACATATTGATAACCACTCATAGTGATTATCACCAAGCATACAACAATAATACAAAATAAAATACATTTACTTTATTAAGAGAGAATACTAAAAATCATTTAATTATAACAATAAACGATTTCGAACTAGGTATGCATGTTATTCATCTTATAAATTGCCTGCTTAAAATCTTGTGAATGTGGATAACGGGTGCTGTGGGTACCCTAAGATATCAAATCTGTAAATACCTAAAGGCATTAAATCTATGGACCCATTTGGGTTAGAACTGTAGTCTAGACTGTGGACTCATAAGAGTCAGACTATAGCAGCTGCGACTGTAACCCTATAGGCATGCCTATCTATCCACAACAAACTTTCAATCCAGGCATTGTTAATTTCATATATCATCATGTCATGTTTGGTGTTTAAGTTATCATATTTATCATATAGATAGATCATACATGTAAATATCCATTATAATCAAGATAGTATAATTTAACCAGTAGCATATTAATTCGGTAATACGAAATGTGTATATACATAGGCATTATTCATAGTAAATCATGCATATTCGTCAACAATTGTAATACAATCTCATACCTATTCAAACTTTAAAGTTGATAATGTTCAAATATAGACATAACACATTCAAAGAGTAGCTTACTATAGTGGGAGAAAAAGAGAAAAGTATAGGTAAATATATGAAACAAACGCTTATTGTCGCGCTCGCGATAGTTATCGCGCTTGCGATATTAATCGTGCTCGTGACAACAAGCAATTGTCTATATGAATGTTTATTGTTATCGTGCTTGTGACAGCAGTCGCGCTCTTGACACAAAGCGACGGTCCAAAACTTTCAATGCTCCTCACTCAAAATCCTGTAAGTTAACTACAAAACTTAAATTGCACATCAAATTAAACATATTAAAAGACTTTTTTCGAAAAAGTTATCTTTTACAAAGTTTTATCCTTATGTTTCTAGTTTCAAAAAAATCAAAAATCATCTCAATAGGACCTGTAAATTTTGAGATATACAGAGAAAACCTCTCGCAAAAAGGAGGTAACTGCCAAAACCCGATTTCAACACCAATTTTCACTATCATGCAATGAAAATCAATTCTTGATTTATTCTAATGAAATTACGATATGAATGTCTAGTTTCTATACCAACTAGAATTTCTCCATTTGAACAACTATAACTCAAGATATGGCCAAAAGAGTACAGACTGGTCCTTTAATCCCTAAAATAGAGTTTTTATACCTTTTAATAAAACTTGCATCTTTCATTTCCAAATCACTTTCAAGCCTAAGATCCCTATATAAGACATATTATAGCAATAAGAGAGACATCTCTCATGTCCAAAACTCAAGCACACACACAAATAAACATGCAAGTTCTCATACCTTTTTAAAAGCTCCAAATCTCTTCAACCTTGAGTAGCTTCCTTTCCTTTTCTCTTACTTGTTTCTCCTTCTATAAAAAAACATCACCAAGAAAAATCATCACTATATTTAATGAAAAATACATAGCATAAAGAAAAGACAAGGATACCTTTCAATTAAGTTAACTAAATCTTCTTTCTTTTGTCAAAAACCCAAGAGCTCCTAGATAGAGATTTTAGGGTTTGAGAGAGTGAAAGGATGAAGATGAATGGAGAAGAAGACCACTCACCCCTTGGCCGGCCACCTTTCAAAGAAATATCTCCCTCTCCCTCACTTCTAATGGCCCAAGTGTCACTTGCCTAGAAAAATTACCCCTTTTGCCCTCAACTTTCTTTATTTCTAATTATGCCCCAAAACAATCCCTTTCACTTTTCAATTAGGTCCCTCCATATTCATTTACACTTAATTTGACATTTAACCTACTAATTCATTAGTGAGAAACTCTCCTGGGGTATAATGAGGGACATTACATGTCAATTAACATATAATAGGTAAGTTATGGTTTTAGATGGTTAGATTGAAATTTTATAAAATCAATGTCACAAGTAACTAATTAGATGTTAAATGAGTAGTATGAAACACTTAAATTGAGTTGTATTGGTTAAATTGCGAAATTGTCATTTTACTTATATTATTTAAACTACTAGATACTTAAAATATATACACTGTTTTCTTAATTGAATTGATAAATAATTTATTATAAATGAGTAATTAAAGGAATACATTCATGAAATCGAATTTAAATCTTTTAAGCCATGACTTGGCTTTAACTATGCTTTAAATAATTTATAATATGTTATGTTTAAATGACTTTAGTTAGTGAGTTTTATCATGATTTTAAGGTAATTGTTTATAAATGTTGCTTTAAAATGCCTTGATTGAAACCTGTGTATAGATGGGCTTATTTTTAAGCTCTTGAAGAATATAAATTGGATAAATTAGTACATAATCATGACCTCAAGTCAAGGCTATAAAGTGAGATTGGATTAAATGGAAAAATAAATGAACTTAATTATATTTTCCATTAGTAAAACTAGACAGGAATTGTAGTAATAGGATAAAATTTACATGCCAATTAGGAAAATTTAGTAGTACTGTATCTTAATGTAATCACCGGATTGAATAACTCCGAGAGCTCTTCCAGTGAATATAATTAATTTGAGTTGTAGGCTTAATGGCTCCGAGAGCTCGGTTCACATATGCATGTATATATATGTATATATAAATATATAGTTAATGGTAATATTATGAATGTCAATAACGAGAAAAAAATATTGAATGGACCAAATGGTTCTGAGAATTGGTCCCATATTTAGATGTCGTTTATCTAGCTTGATGCAATTCTGCTAGATTTTACTTGGGAAAAATAAAGGAAATAAATGATGCATGCTAAGTGAATAAATAAAAAATTTTTAATTTAGGATAATTAGTTAATTATTTATTGAATTAAAGCATTGATTAAATTTTTTTAACAAAATATGAATCAATACATGGGTTATATAAGTTTAAATTTTTATAGACTGAACTTATTGTTTTATAGTTGAATGTGGATAAAGGTAATTGTATTTGAGAATTTATGAATTTTAATTGTATTTTAGTTAAGCATCTTATTTGTGAAAAAATAGAATTGCTTGAACACCACTAAGAAAAATATTTAGCGCATGATTTCCTTTCCGCACGTAGGTTTTGGAAGAATTTTGAAGTTAGGTGGGAGTGGATCTACAACAAAATATGGGTCACATCGAAAAAGGATAGAGAGATTTTATGGTGGATGCACAAATCACTTCTTTTGTTATTTTTTTTAAATATTTTGGCATGTACACCTTATAAGGGTGATGTAAATTTTATGTAAATATTTATGGATATTAATGATTATAAATTAAAATGGTTATGAAACTGGTTATGTAAACCATATTTGAAGATAAATGGATTATTAATTGTGTTATATTTTAAGTTGATTGAAATCAACTTGTGAAACTTTGGAGGAAGGGAAAAATATTGTGTTGGAGGTTGAATTTGAAGATGGATGGCAAGATAAATCTAAATAAAAGCGTTTTGAATACCTTCTTGCAGGGGGCTTTTAAGGAATTTTAGGGAATATTTTGTCAAAATTTTTATAAAATAAACAATAACTATTAAAATAACAAGGTTTTTAATTGTTTAATTTTGTATTGGTCCTCTTAAAAGAATCTAAACCCGAGTGTGACATCTAGTATTTGAGTCTTGTAACTGATTGGGTATACAGTGTTACAATTAGTGATAGATTTAGAGGGCATACAATTTAGAACATATGTGGCAGTCAATAGTGCACCTCCCCAATAGGAGATTGGCAAATTTTTCTCGACCATCATAGATCTTACCATATCCTAGAGAGTTCTATTTCTCTTTTTTGCAACATCATTTTGTTGTGGAGTTCTAGAAATGGACAACTGATGCTCAATTCCTTTTCATCATATAAACCTTTAAATTCATCTGAAAGATATTTCTGACCTCCGTCAGTTTTTAAAGCTTTGTTTTCCTATCTAATTGATTTTTAACTAAGTTCATATAACTTTTGAAGCAACTCAACGCTTATGAATTATGAGAAATAAAGTAGATGTGACCATATCTAATGTAGTCATCTATAATTGTGATGAAATAATAGGCTCCATACCTTGCCCTCACATTCATTGGACCACAAGTATTATAATGGATTAATTGTAATAAAAATTCAGCCCTAGTTCCTTTTTCAAACGGTTTTCTAACTAGTTTTCCTTTTAGGCAATGCTCGTAAGTAGGTAAATTAATTTCATTAAGGTAACCTAAAAAACCTATTTTGGTTAACTGAATCATTCGGTCTTGCCTAATGTGATTTAATCTAGCATGCCATAATTTCACATTATTCTCCTAACTATGTGAAGTAGAAGAAAAGATTAAAGAAAAACTAATATTATTCAGGTAATCAGGATTAATATCCATAATAATAAATTTGTTCGAAATAAAATCAGAACCATAATAAACTCAATCCAAACATAAACGCATTCTATCATTCTTAAAATGCAAATCAAAGCCAAGTCTCATTAAGGCTAAAACAAAAACTAAATTCCTATGAATCTTCGAGACATAAAGTACATCATGCAGGAGTAGAGTTTGGCCTTCACACAAAACTAATCTGTATGTGTCAACCCCTTGGACTGTCACTCTGGCATTGTTTCCCACATAAATCCATTCAGCTCCATTTAGGATTTGTCAAAATTCAACAAAGGCTTCTTGATGCCTTATCACATGGTTCGTTAATCCTGAGTCTATTACCTATAAAGAATGAAAATCAGTTAGGAATATAGAACTAGATATACAAATTTCACTAACTCTCGAGTCAAAATAGTGTACTTATTTGGGTACAGTGCAATCTTTTGCATAGTATCCTTTCTATTGGCAATTGAAGCACTTCACTCTTGAAATGTTGACTTTCTTTTTGCCTTTCGACCTATTAGTATTCTGTTTCACTTTTCACTTCTTAGGCTCCTTAGCCTTGTCTTTACCCTGATTTTTGAACCTTTTTCTCTTGTTCTAGTTAGAACTCATTCCACCAAAATGAGATTGTGCCATATACACTTCGGCATTGATGTCAATCATTGCAAGATGATCCTTTTCAAGTTCCAGATGACAAGCAACATCCCCAAATATCTTTATGCTATCCATGTGAGTTAGTTGCATCTTCATATGCTCCCAACTCCTGGGTAAAGAGCAAATGACAGCATGGACCCATTGCTCATCGGTTAGCTTATGATTTGTCTCACTAAGCTCAGATATCATGTTTTCCATCTCTCTCATATGTTTTCGCATGTTGTGGTTAGACTTTTTCTGATATGTATCAAACTTGATCGTCAATGATCATAGCTTAGTTAGAGACACCTTTGAATTGTTTCTGTAAAGTGATCCATTGATCTTTTGCATTTTAATACTTGTGGAATTTCCATGTGATGCCATCATCCATTGCACTCAGCAAGATGATGAGGGCACTAATATTTTTCTTTTTTCATACCATATAAGAATCTCGGTCCCACCTATGCTGGGTAGTGTTGCCATCCTCAGGTTCAACCATAACCGAACTCAAGGATTCTAAAACCTCTTGCTCTTCAAATACATGCTGAATTTTCATACTCTAGATCTTATAATTATTATCGTTCAGTTTTATATGTTTGTTTAGCTTGGCAACAATTGATTTAGAGGTAGTGGCCATTTCGGATCCTTTGATCTCTAATAGAATAAAATTGTTCATTATTAAAGGATAATTAGGCAATATATGTTATTTAAGATGCATTCGAAATAATAACTTAGTAAAGTTTTCTATTAGGATTAAATTCAAAAAGTTTACTTAAAGTATTCAATTACCCTCTAAAACCTAATGTCTAATTTTACAGGTTAAAATTTCATGCATAGTAAATTAAAATTGTTGGATATTAAGTTCTTAAACTTAACAAAGGATATTATAGGTTTGATAAACTAAGTCTTAACTCATTTATCATGTTACTCATAAAATATTACAAGGCAATTAATAATAAAATAAATACATTTATAATAAATGTTAAATGACAACATAATATCCAAAAATAAATGCATTTATTTAATCAATGAAAATAAGCATCCAACAATTCCTAAAAATAAAATAAGACACACTTGTCTTAAAATAACAATAGGAAACATAAATTATATCTCAAAAATCTACTAACAAAAAAAATTGACACTCATGCCAACTACTTAGGAAGTCTAGTACGTCCCAAAACTAGCCTTGTCACGAAAAATGAATTTTTAACCATCCTTAATAACTGATAAGGAAACCCCATAAACTCGATCATGAAGCCATGGACGATACACATTACATCCACTCCTAAGTACCATCTCCGATTTAGTGTTGCTCCTCAACACTCCTCTTTTTATCACCTTGAACAAAAAATGGATAATGGACTTCCTATAAATTCCATGTCATATGCTCCAAGCATTAACCATTAAGTTCCTCAAATTTGGATGGTGATCAAAAGAGTTGATCATCATCTTAATCAAAACCCTGTCATCACTTTCTCGATCCAGGCCACCAGCCCAAATGCACTCTTATATTTGTTCATATGCATGCACACAATATGATGCACTATTGCATCAATGTCATTAGCTCAAGCCTTCTTATGCATCCTGATTTTGTGAACCTTTCACACTTTTACATTAGCTTCTGTATTGCCATGAGGAGTTCGTGGACATCTAGGAGTCCTTATTATCATAATTTCTGTTACATATAACAGAAAATAAACGGTTAGGATACTCATATACAAACACATATGATTGAAACTTATTTCAATTAAAAATAAGGACATGTCCAAATAAATAAATTTCAAACAAATTTGAAAATTTAAGAAGGCAGAAAACACATTTTCAACAAATTTTCAAAACAATTTTATTTGCAAAAAATCCGAAAATATTTTTTTAGTCCTCAAAAATTTTTCAAAAAATGACCAAAAAATAAAAAATTGAGAAAATCAGTTTTAAAAAAATTTGAGCCAATTTGGTGGCCAGAAGAGCCATTACTCACCCTCACACGTCGACGAAGGTGCAACTCACATGACACGCACAAACACGCATCGGCTGAGGGCTATTGCCACATGGTGAGACCTCACAGGGCCACGTGTCAGACCTCTATCTGACACGTGACACTCAACCATTGGTCCATATGGTGCCCACACGGTATCTAAGTGGACCCATATATGCCATGTGGCAGACCTTGAATAGGCCACGTGTCAACAAATGACACGTATACATAACATGTGGCACCACCTCAATGGTCCACATGTCAACTCCTCATTGGCCCACATGTCAGAATGACACATCATCCTAACAAGTGTATTGACATGTGGCACCACCACAATGGTCCATATGTCACTCCCCTCCATTAGTCTATTTGTTAGGATGACACATCATCCTGACATATAGTGTTGACACATGCCACCACCACAGTGGTCCACTTGTCATGCCTCTATTGGTCCATGTGTCAGAGTGACATTTCACTTTGATAAGTGGCCACGAGTGTGAGGAACACGTGTATGCGCCGCCCTGGAGGCATTTTTTGGAGACCTTTTTCATCCGATGGGGGTTTTTGCGATATAGGAATCCGATGGTGGAATCAAAATTCAAAAATATCGACTTTCAATTTATCGTTACGGACTTTTTACCCAAATTTTGGTGTTTCCATACACGATAAAAAAAATATATGAAAATATATCAAAAACACAGAAAATAACAATTATTTAGGTGTTCATGCAACCTATTTGAATCTACCAATTTGCACATAAATTATAGATCAAATATAACACATGCTAGAACACAAAAAACAAAGGCTCTGATACCGATGTTAGGAATATAGCGCACAAATATACATTAATTCAATAAACGAGAGGAAACATATTTATCTCTTGTAGCGCATAAACAATTGAGAAAGCGAAAGCACAGGATCTTTTGTTTTGCGTCACTGGCCAGGCCTTTAACCACAAGCTATTATGTCAGGAAAAAAGACAACGAATTCACAGTCTAAAAGCCCATTGGAGATACTAAGAAAAATAAAATAGGGGAAGAGAATTTTGATACGTAAACCAAAATTTTGTAATAAGTTTCAATAACCCCAAATAGATTTTATAATTTTATTTATATATAAGTTTTTCAGAGTCATAACTCTAGTAGAATTCTTTTTTTTTTTAAAACAATCATGAATGCACTCAAACTCTATTATTTTTTTATTCTTTCAATGGATATTATATTTAATTTATATTTTTTATTTTTAAAATATTTTTAACTATTAAAAATAATATTACAAATTGTATAATTTATTAAATTTATATGTTAAAATTTTTAGTGATTAACTAATAAATCGATTTGAAAAAATTAATTAAAAATCGAAACCAATATAATAATTAGTAGAAATTAATAAACTGATTAATAAAACTATTAATATATCGGTTAAATAGGTATATACTCACTCTTAGCGAACAGTTAATTGCTATTTGCTAATGATTGTAAGAGGCGAATTATATGGAATTAGTGACCGTCTTTGACGTCGCTAAAAATGACTTTTGTCATTAAGTTTGGCAGCAAATTATTTAGGGAGTTTTACAAAACTACCCAAAAAAAATGAGTTAAACTTAAATATACCTCTTTTCTTTTTCTCTTTCAAAAATACCTTTTTTTAAATTTTCATTTTTAAAAATACCACTTTTTTAAATTAACTTAAATTTCTCTCTCTTTTCACACCTCCTTATCCTCCTCCTCCTCCTTTTCTTCTTTTTCTTCTTCTTCTTCTTGGGTTTAGCGTCTTTCTCCACCCGTGTTTTCTTTGAAAACCCCATTTTTGTTTCTTTGAATCAGAAGCAAATCAAGAATCAGTACAAAATCAAGAAATCGATCGAGTAAGAAGAATAAGAGAAAGGGTTGTTTTTTCGAGATTGGCGGATTGTGGTGGTTGGATCAAGCGTGCAGGTACTGCGTGATCTTTTTAAATGAAACGATACGCTGAAGAATAAATGCAATTCATGTTTTTATTCATAAAATAGAGTACAATGTTTTAATATTAATTAATAAAGATGTAAAATTAAGGAAACCATTGGAAAATTTCCAATTAAAATCGTTATTTTAGTTAGGTTGCAGCCAATTCAGGCTGTATTTGGATCAGAAAACCGATTGCTTTTGTATATTATCTCCTTATCCTATCCAATTCAGTATCCATCCATAAACTAGTGTTGTCAGCTCCATCAGATTTTTGCACGTTTCAGTTTTTCAGGACCTTCTGGGTAGCAGCCTAAGGCTTCAAACTTTTGTCATCATTCGAAGTTGTTGCAGGATGACTATGCCATCACTTCAATTTTAAAACCAACGCAATTGGTTAATTCAGTTTAGGCTCTTAGAATATTCTCATTCGAGATCACTAATTTCATTAAAAGAAGAAAATATCAAATGTTTTTTATTATTCTAAATTATAGGTATTTGTGAAACACAACTCCGTGGAACTTAGTGACCTAGTTTGGTGTGTTGTCTGATGAAGCAGAAGTAGTGGCTGGTGTTGTGTTGTTGTCGTCTTTCCATGATGACTGCCATTGCTTGTCATATAAAGTTGCTTCATCAGCCAGATTTCGGAGGTTAATAAAATCTTCATTTTGCCTGAAAAGTATTATGGTAATGACAGCCACAAAAAGTCCAGCTTTGCATATAAAATTTCCAGTCTGTCCAACCATGCCAAGCCTTGTCAATGCACCCACAACATATGACATAAAGAAACCCACCATTGCAGCTCTACCTGTCAAATAAAATTAAAAAAAAAACAAAACAAAAGAAAGACAGTTAAAAAGACCAATTTATGAGAATATAAAGAAGTAGATATGGTGGATCTAAGCTCAGCTTCAAACCATTGATAAACTCAGCTTCTGGCAGATATGACTTCTTGAGCCATGCCCACCAAGGAATGATAGAACTCCTGAACGCCACTGGTTCTTCATCTGTAGACGCTTCTGGGTACAATTCAAGAAATTTTCTCCTCTTTGCTTCTGTAAGACCAGCAGTTAATGGATACGAATGCATACTGAGACCTTTTGGTCATTAATTTGCTTTTAACGGATATGAATGCATACTAAGAGGCAAATCCATCAAAGATCTTCTCCTATTGTTTCGCAAATGGGAGAGATGCAATGCATTTTTATTCTATATATCTAATCCAAGATAAATGCTTTTGCTTCTGGTTTCCATTTTTCTTAGTTATTTTCTAGTTTCATCCTCTTTATTTGGGATTGCCACTTTAAAAGTGTCTGAATTTAGTTCTGTTATATGATTTCCAACTATGCTACATTTCGTTCTGACATGTTTGCTGGCTTTATACCGTCACTAGTTTTTCACACGACTTTGTCTATAATTCATTGTTTCTTGTTTCTTTACTGTTCATTGTTTCTTCAAGTCTATTTAGTATTATATTTCTTTCCAAAATGCCGTCTCTGTGCTAAGATTTCTGATTCTCTTCCTAATTCAACTGCTTGTTATTCAGCAGCATAGCTTTACCATTTTTGAACAGTGATGCTATCTTTCTTAAATACAAATGCATTTCCATCTTATGTTCTTTAAGAGCATGTTTGGATGAAATTAGTCATGGTATGATCTGGTATAGTATGGTGTTGTAATTATTGTTAACATGGGAAAATAGTATGGTATTAAATGGTTTAATATATTTTTCACACTAGAAAAACACTAAAAAAGTATAAAATAAAAATAATTTTGATAACATAGATAAAAGATTAAGAATATATTAAAATATAAAGGGAGTTATAAAAAAATAGGAAAAAATATAGAAACAGTACGCCGGAGATGACACTAGCCAAGGCCTAAAAGTAGCAACTTTTCGATGGTATACCATAGGTATACCATGACATACCATGTATACCAAACATCATACTATTGGTATACCATGTATACCAGATGGTATACCATTGGTATACCGGATGAACCATGTGGTATATCATGTATAACAAGTGGTATACCATGATATACCAGGTATACCATTGGTATACCGGATGCACCATGTGGTATACCATGTATACTGGGTGGTATACCAATAGTATACTATGGTATACCATTGGTATACTTGATGTACCAGATGATATAACATTGGTATACCGGATGTACCATGGTATATCGTGGTATACCATTGGTATACTGGATCTACCAGGTGGTATACCATTGGTATACCTTAGAATGCAGACTGCCAATCTCAATTCTGGATTTTGGTATACCACCGGTATACTAGGTATACCGATGGTATACCAAAATCCAGATTGTCAATCTCAATTCTGAATTTTGGTATACCGCCGGTATACCAGGTATACCGATGGTATACCAAAATTCAGATTGTCAATCTCAATTCTAGATTTTGGTATACCTAGTATACCAGCGGCATACCAAAATTCAGAATTGAAAATGGTATTCTGAATTTTGGTATACACCGATGGTATACCAAAATTCTGAGCGTTCAAATAAGCAAAAGCATGTTTTTTTCTTTTACAATACAAATATTTTTTTTTATTTTATTTTAGAAAAGATAAATATATATACACCAGCATGTAAATACCTATTATGTATGAAAATTAAACGATTAAATAATTTCCAAAAAATTTAGCAAATTAAGAGACTGTTGATGTATTGAGGAAATTTTTTTTTAATTATGTGATTAATGTAGCTCAGTGGTTAATTATGTGATAAATCAGAAGGTATATCCGGTATACTGGTGGTATACCTTTAATTCTGCATATAGGTATACCTAGTATACCGGTGGTATATCAAAATTCAGAATACCATTTCAATTTTGGATTTTGGTATACCGTCTGGTATACCTTATAAATCATAAAGTATATCCGGTATACCGATGGTATACCTTCAATTCTGAATTTAGGTATATCGATGGTATACATGGTATACCAACGGTATACCTGATATACTGGTGGTATACCAAAATTCAAAATAATATTTTAATTCTGAATTTTGGTATACCGTCGGTATACCTGGTATACCTGGTATACCGATGGTATACCAAAATTCAGAATACCATTTCAATTCTAAATTATTAATCAGGCTATAATATCCTATTTAAATAAGGTCAAATTATTAGGTGGTTGGAAGATTTTTCAGTAGAGATGGAATTTAATCAAATTCGATTTGTAAACATTATTTACTTGTGTATTAGTTGGAATCACTTACCTGTTTTATTCTTGAGACTATTATTACCAAAGCTAGGAGACTATTTAAAATACATATTTTAAAGCTTTTTCTGGGATGCAAAAAGGGGTTCTATTTTTTGGGTAGTTTTGTAAACTCGTAAACCTGCAATTAGAGAAAATTCTAAGCAGAGATGGCAGCAAAAGGAGATTAAGCATATAAAATTACTCATATATAAGCAGAAAGGTCTCAGCACTAGCGGTAGCAACTTGAAAACGTATATCATAACCTTTCCCAATATGCGACCGTAAATAATAAAAAACCAGAAAGAGACATCCATAATTTAACTGCAACCTTAAGAGGTGAAGACCAATTCAAAGGTTTAAACGAACAATAAAATCTAAAACTAAATAGTTCAGTTACTTTTAGAGATCCCAATACTTAAACAAGGTAAGTTGATGAGACAAAGAGATAAAAGCGGAACAAAAAACACATTACATGTTTACATCTGAAAATATCTTTCACTAGATAAATACACTAACCAGGAAAAGAAAAATCATATATACAAATAAAAATTACCCTGTGGCCAAGTCAGCAGCTTTGCTGACGCTTGAGTCATGTAAAGTTTTTATCTCATCGTTGCTTCCCTCAGTTCCAGTCTCTTTTTCTTCCCTTTGTTGGACTCCACATCATTCTCATTCATTTCAACACTCAAATTGAAAATTTGTTGAACGAGTTTAGGCTTTCAATCATATACGAACTTTTATTATGGTGATAATTTAGCTTTTTTTTTCTGTTAAATATCAGGGCATAATGGCTGGACAACGCCTCAAGCTCCTACAGTGTTAAAGTTAGAAAATTTCATATCAATCATCATTCTTACAAACAAATTTCAAAGAAAATAAATAAGACAAGAAAATGACCTCCAACTGTTCTTGACCTCCATAAATATAGAAGCATCGATCAAAAGTCACTTCTTCAAGTAACTAGTCCCCATCTGCTTCTCGTTCAGAGTCTTTAGAATTTTTCTCAACTTCAATACCAGCCTCTGTGATCAGCAGATCCATGGTCTCCTTGCCAACATATTCAAGCACTTGCATTTCCCTTTGTAATAAAAGCTTTTCCAGTATGCAACATTAATGAAGATAAGCAAATATAATAACCTTCAAGACCACCATTATGATGTTCATGCTAACCTCTAGTAAGGATGGAGCTTCTGGAGCCCTTTGGCTTTGATTCTGTTGGCGATAGCTTTTGGGGTGAGAAAGTCATTCTTTCCCATTAGGGATTACAGATTATTCGATCTAAAAAGGAGATGAAAAATAGAACTTTTGAATGGATAATTACGGATGTGAAAATAGTTAGAATTGAATCGAATGGAATAGAAGAGAAGGAAGAAGAAATCAAATTTCACAGAGAAATCAAATCGCAGGATTTCAGTTTCAAGGAAGAAGAAAGCCCTTCAAATATTCAGGGTTACGCTTAGCCCTTTCATGAAACTTCTTAAACCAATGGTCTAAAATATCCATAGGTACAATCAACTTGCTCCCATCAACATAATTAAACAAATTCTCCCCTACTTTCATAGCAAGCCGTTAGATTCTTTTCTCTGCAACTACATTCAACGACAGCAATGTCGCCAAATCGTCCACCGAAACCCCTATTTTATCCGACAGCGGTGGAGAATCCGCTGCAGTCAGTAGCAATTGACCACCAGGCTCCGGCCAATTGAGTCTAAGTACAGCGGAGGAGCAAGCTAGAGTGGCGGCGCTTTTAAAAATTAAGGCTTAATATAAAGGAGGTATTTTTAAAATTAAAAATGGGTATTTTTAAAATTGTAAAATTAAAGAGTGTATTTTTAAAAAGAGGGGTCAAAAAAGTGGTATATAATGTAAATTCCTCAATTATTTATGCAGTTTCTTTTTTCTTTTTGATGTGTTTTCCCTTCTTCTCAAGTCTCTGTGTTATTTATTTTCTTGAATATACAATACTTTTCTAAGCCTTATTTAGAGGGTGAGTAGCATGTTCTTTACAAAAATTGAATTATCTTTTCATATAAATATATCAATTATTTTAAACTCAATTGATGTTTTCTAGTTTTACTTTGTCAACAAATATTCGATTAATTTTTAGGGCTGCAATATAAATTAATTCCGTATAAAAATCAACAAATTTTGATTTTTCTAAATGTAGTTTTTCCATGACAAGTTTAAAAGAGTGATTTTTCTTCAATGTTATTTACTGTTAACATACATTTTTTTAAAGTAAATTGTTAACGTACATTTATTTTTTATAAGAATTAATAGAATTCGTGCAAAGCACAGTTGTCCAACGACTAGTTTATAACATAAAATAAAATAAAATCCATTTTTAAACTACCTTCGTGAACCAAATTCTGTCATGCACTAAAATGGTTGTGCGCGCGCGAAATATATATATATATATATTGCAATAAATAAAAATAAACCAAAATGACAATAAAATTTATTCGAATGAAACCCAAAATAAGGCGCAAGAATTTATTATTTCAAACAACAAATTTTCATTCCTGAATATTTGAAGTCAAATATTAAATGCAATACATAATATAATATTACCCTTTTCCTCCTAACAAATAAAAATTCACAAAATGAGATACAATACCCACCAAATGAAAGAATTTGATCTACCAACTCCCTGCAAAACTACAACCTGCTATCATTACAAACGAGGCAGTGGTAGATTGAAAACAAAAAAAGAAACCAAAAAAACTCACTCTTAAGCCATAATCACAACAATATGGATGCTAATCACAGCTAGATTCATCAAAGGGCAAATTAATATAATGCTAGATAAATCATGCCATGTATGCTGTTTACTAAAGAAACCACAACTTCTCAATTGAACAGTGAAGAGCATACAATGAACTTGGAACTGCAAGCAGAGATATCGTTCCGTTTGATGGATGATTTTTGGGATCTAAAATAGATCAACTTTCTTCTTCAGCATGTCCTGCTTCCATTTTGGTATGTTATAAAATGCTTCTTTAGCCATTCCGAATACGGTCTGGAATTCCTCCTCGGACAGGTATGCCTGAAAATTGAGACCAATAAAAACCTGATTACTTATCCTGAAAAAGGGGGGCATCAAAATCAAAGTAAAATAAAAATATAAAATAGAATCACACACCTCCCTCCGCTTAAAATCAATTCCAGTTACAGGCTTTTCAGAATGAGCCTTCAGTTGATCATAACTGAATGTACTTTGACTGCTTTGTGTGCCATTCTCATCCTGCTCTGTTTCTTGCTTTGGATCTGAATCCTCCCCAATGCTTTCAGACACAGAAGCAACTTCCTCTGTTTCCTTGACTAATGCGACTTCTTCAGAACCCTCCACTTCAGAAAGTGAATTTTCACTCTTCACTTCAGCTGGAAGTGCTTTAAATGCATTAGAAATTTCATTTTCAGAAAATGAAGTCAAATTAAATTCAAGCACCACAGATGAAGAAGACTCCAGTAGAACCAGATGACACAGATTCTTAATCAACTGACTTTTTACATGTTACTAAAATCTCAGAAAAATTTTTGCTTCCTTACGAGAAAGGTTAGATTCTGGGGGTGGACTGCGCGAAGGAGAAGTTTCAGGTGTTTTCTTCTTTTCAGCAGTAAGGACTTGTGATAGAGCAGCTACTGCTGCAGCTCTTTGTGACCCCTGTCCTGCTCCAGTTACTCTTGAAGGAACAGGTTTGGGTGCAGAGGATGAACTAAATGCAGAGTTCAAGGCAGCCAAAGCTGAAGCTCTTTGAGTTGGTCCTCCAAGATTTGAACCATTCGACCTATCCTGGCTCTGTTAGAAAGAAAATAACATGTTATATAGCCAACAGTTTGACATGGTAAATGAACTAAGGTACCTGGACACATATTGATCCAACATAAAAGCTTAACAACATAAAACATACAGCTGAATAACAAGACTGCAAATTGAACACGAACAATTTTAGAATTTAAGTCCTGTATCCAAATGCAATTTAATATAAAGATCATAAAATTACAATTTCATATCACCAAATGTTCTCAAATCCTGCATGCATATATACACACGTGTACCAAAAAAACAGCTCCTGTTCACTTTATCTACAACACACCAAAACTGTTGATCCAAGTAGACCCCCTAAAGCTCAGCCGAATTATTGAATACAACAGGCCTATTATGTAAAAAAAAACACTAAAAAGATCCAAAAATAATGATTTTCATTCTATGCTACCAGGAAGGGAAATTTTTTTGGAGAACATATAATATTTGGTACATAATGAGAAATGAGGGCAAAAAAAAAATCAATAATTCCTGCAAAGTAGATAATATAAAACTGCTTATCATACTGAGAGAAAAGAAAGTTGAAAAACAAAAGCCCTACAAAAAGACAAGGAGGCAAAGAGAAGAGAGAGACAAAAAAAAAAAAGCAAATCAGAGAAGAAGGACGAACATATGGTAATGCACATCTCAAAAAAGCTAAACAAGAGGAAGCAAAAATCTCAAGAAATAAAAGGGTGCTTATCCTGCTCAGTTGCATTAAAGTCTACTTACTGAGTACAATGGCTTCTCAGAAGATGGATTGAATGCAGAAGATAAGGCAGCTAAAGCAGAAGCCCTTTGAGTTGCTCCTCCTTGGTTTCCATTGGATTTTTCCTGTTGCATAATATTTTACACTTAATGCTTCAAAATGTATGTCTACAAACTGTCATATTCATAAAACTTCCACCATTCACATATCCAACAACTGAGACGATACATAATACAAGTAATTAGCATGTAGAAGCATTGCATGATCTAATTGACATAGATGGTGAATCTTGTATTTGCTCATATCACATACTTCCAACTAATGCTCCTTGTTGATAAAGATACATCACTGTGAATAAGCGTTGCTCTCAAAAAGCAATTCATGTGTTGTAATTGAAAAAAAAAAAGTTCAAGGGGAACAAGAAAACACGGGGGAGAGAGTGTGGAAACAAAGAATGCATACAAGGGAAATATGATGAAAATCAAAAAGCAAGAAAAATAAAGTGCACAACAAGACAATTTTGACATTCTATATCCAGGCATCTTAAATCAACTCCCCTTCTGCATGTAGGAGTAAACCAGAGCTGCCATTTTTGTATATATACAAGTTTACCAAATATAAATAGATCAACTGTTTACCTCTACTAAAGGATGTCCTAAACCAAAGAGCAATGCTGCCTTCTTTTGGAATGAATTTCCTACAACCTGCAGTGCAGTTAATGGGGAGAAATTATAAAAGAGATACATATTATTAAGCTGAAGTTTGCCAGTAATTAAAAAACAGATCCCTTGAGGGATACCTAATAGTTGCAAAAATCAAAGCAGATGCCTCTTTATCCAAGATGTAGGCTTCTTAAACCACACTTTTCTCACTTAGATGCTATGAAAACATGAACCAAAGCATTCTGGATTCTAAATGCTTCCAAATTTTTATCTCCACAAGCTCCTAAATAATGCTTCTTATAATACTAATCTAATATTGTGATCTGCAATCTCAGATTCCCTTATTTTGGAGGATCGTTTCTGCAAAAGGATCTCAATTCTTCCACTGATCCTTGTTCAGTCTATGATTTGCTTGTTTTTAGAGACGGATAAGACTTGTTCAGACAAGCTAATGGTAAGATTGAAAGCTTCATTATCCAAGTAAATCACCGAATCCTACAATCTAAATATTCCCTATATAATGAAGCACCTTCCATTCCCAGAATCGTATACTGAATCAATCTCAATTCCGTGCATGTACGCCAAGAATACATTCTAACAGTCAGTACTTATTATTAAGACAGTGAAATAGTTATGAAATAATAATTTATGGAACTTGGAACTTGTAGAACCTGAAAACATAGTAATAATAATGATGTGGAACCTACCATGGGTCTAGTGTGATCCCAAGAAAAGTATGTTGTGAAAAATGACGGTTCATTTCCTTCTGTAACTTTATAAAGAGGCACATTGGGAGACAAACCCTCAAGAGAAGCAGCCGATTCTATGTATTGCTGTGGAGAATAAAAATAGCCGTAAACAAAGCAGTAGGACAGAATACATGTTCATCTCAGCTCAGCGTCAATTAAAAGTAGAGACAAAAGTTGACATAGCACAAAGTGTTTAAGAAGTACCTTGCCAATGTCAAAAGCATTTTGCTTTTCCTTAGGATCTGCAGACTGACCCACCCAAACAAACAGCTCAGCATGTGTATCAAGTATTAAAATATCCTCTGTCAATAGGTCATCTTGAGAGAAGTTATAAATTTCCTCAACCTGCCCAATGTAACAAACAAACAAAAAATTGATAAATGTCTGCACAGAAGGAATTTTTTTATTACACTTATTAAGTCCAAAATTTACCTGAAATTTTCCTGAGATCCACATAGCAGCAAAATGATAAACGAAAAAAATCAGTTAGTGTTATTTAAACTACTTAGGAATTCTGTAAGATGTTATTTCAAGCAGATATAAAGTCAAAACAATAAATATTGGCAGAACTCAAGAACAAGAAAAATCACCTTTATTGAATGAGAAACTGAACAAGTGGGGCTCTCTGGCAATTTCTGGAGAAGCTTTTTTGCTGGTGTAACTCTGTTTTCCTCCTAGTGCAAGCCAGAAAGTGGAGCTTTCGGTTCCTTCTTTAGCATGTTTTAAAGCAGCTCCAGGCTGAATTAGTACAGAAATGAAACTTAGATTAAATAGTAAAACATTTCAGAACAGAAGATACTTGTAATTATGTTCGAAGATTCAGTTTAAGAGAAGAATTTAAATGATCAGATAGTGCTATATCAACAAAATGATTCATGAACTCAAGAGCATGGAATAGTTGATGAATGATTTTATATACAAACCAAGATGAGTTGGAAAGATATGCGTACATTCAAAAGAGGTTTTATACAAATTATTTTTAATATCAAAGCCCCCTTTCCTTTAAACTGATGTGCAGATCAGTTTAAATCAGAATCTAGTTGTTAAGCCTCAGTGACAAAGCCAGAAATGTCACTTGGAGTGGCATAACAATAAGATCCATGAAAAAAAAAGCGTATAATATCCAAAAACAATTAAAATAGTTATATCCTTGAAAGAATTTTAAATATCTATCCATAAACAATCTTTATATGTATACATATACAAAATTGACAGTTTCTTTCAGTATTGATGTTTAAGGAATATATAGTGGCATGGTTCAAATGGTACAAAAATGATCCTCCGTTAAACTTAAGAATAAAATTAACATTGGAAGTAATAACTATTTAAGAAACAAAATTATGTACATGTAATAACATTTAACTACTAAAAGATGTAAAATCAAGGAAAAATAAATTATAAATCGCATGTCCAAACCTAATAATTGAATCTTTTGTTTTGGTCCACTTTTATTTGCTATTCTTTCACTTTACCTTAGTACATCCCCAATTTTTCTTTTGGATACAAAATCTTAAGGGCAATCTTCTAGGTTCATTTTACCTGTATTTGTTCATATATATTAATAAATATAACATCAATTATGATATTTGCATTAACTTTCCTTCACAAGAGAAGGACAAGAAAGTCAATAACTATTTTTTAACGTGCTGAACCATTAGTTTGCTACTCCTATCTTCCAAAAAGAGAATTAGGACAATGGCCCCCTTCTCTTCAATGTTCTTTGACAATCTTTAGTCTACTTTATCATAACAAGGCTTTATTAGTATTTTAAAGATAGA
The DNA here is from genome assembly GCA_037975025.1 of Excoecaria agallocha. Taxonomy (NCBI): domain Eukaryota; kingdom Viridiplantae; phylum Streptophyta; class Magnoliopsida; order Malpighiales; family Euphorbiaceae; genus Excoecaria; species Excoecaria agallocha. The sequence goes on along the minus strand of CM075806.1, from coordinate 14,469,861 downwards.
AATATGCTTCAAGAAAACTAGAAAATGGTTCAAGAAAAGCTCGAGAGATATGATTCCAATGAGAAGAAAACCTTTAAAAATTCAGCAAATTTTGCAGCAGTCTGCTGTTGCTCAAAGGTACTTTGATTCCCATGCCACAAGAAAATTGACGGGCCAGATTGCAGAAGGAAACATTCTGCAGAATTCAATGATGTTCCCACCTAGAAAACAGAATAACATGTGGATATGAACAATATCAGATTCATAATGAAATAAGCAAAACAATTGATGTAGACATTTTTTAAGCCCGAAGGGCAACACATCATAACCCTTAAGGAAAAAAGAAAAAAAAAATCAATGATTCCTACTGCATCAACTTGTACAGCCTTGTTGTTATGAATTGAAGTTCCAGATATCTGAAAGAGTGCAACAGAATCTGCAGTATAAGTTTCATCTGTCAACCCTTTCTCTTCTATGCACTTCTTATAGCCAGAGCTCAAACCACCCTACAGACAGATGGTCACATTGTATAGTTAACACTTCAACAATCTAGTCGTAGTTTTAAAATAATTCTGAAACCAAATCATTAGACTTTGCAGAAGCAATTAATAGCTTACCTTAAGGACTACCATTGCCCGGAAAAGTGCAATGAACTGAGGTGGCTCCTTGCCTTGAAAAATTTGACCCTGCAAGGAGCGCATATCAGATGCAAATAATAGAAGCAATATTTCACAACCACACAACAAACCACATGATACCTGAACTGGTCTTCCCCTTAGTGAGTTGGACATTTTATTGGCCACCTGAACAGCCATCTTCTGGTCCTCCTGAATTGTATGATTACAGATTCAAAATTAGTAACAGAAACTGATCATCAACTTAATATAAGATACCAAAAATAAACATATGCATGAAATATTCCTTTTAAAGAACAGGGCATAAGTCCTGATTTATGAAATGAATATGTCTTGTGAAGAAGATGCATCACAAAATCTTGCGGTGAAATACTTGTAAAGAAACAAAGAACATTGTGAATTGTGAAACAAATACTTGTAAAGAAATGGATGTCAGATGAAGAAGTTGTATCAGAAAACCTTGCAGTGAAATACTAGTAAAGAAACAAAGAACATTGCAAATTGTGAAACCAACACATTCCAACAATCAAATATATAAATACTTCACGCAATCAAATATTGATTCACCAGTGTTGATTGATCCAATGCGGTTCACTGTTCAAGCAATGAACCAGCTAAATGAATAACAGATGTTAGATCAATTTTAATCGTGGGTAGAAAAATAAATTAGAATTACTGGTCTCTGAATTACAAAATCCAACATACAGAGGTGGAGAGAATTACAAAATTCAAGTGTATTAGGTAGGAAGGGATGGAAACAAATCATTGAAGACACTATCTACTAAATGGTTTCTTTTCTCAGAAAAAGAAAAAGGAAATTCGAATTATATTTGTTTCCTGATACATAATGGAGACAAAAATTTAGCAGAAATGAGTTGTATCGAAACTTAAAGGGGATTAGGTAGCAAGGGATGAAAGTAAATCAATGAAGAATTTCTACTCATCTACTTAATGGTTATTTTTTCAGGAAAAAAAAAGAGGAAAATCGGAGTCATATTTGTTTCCAATAGAGACAGATATTTAGCAGAAATCAATTGCATCCGAAGTCAAAGGGCAAATAAGTACTGCCATTGCTACATATTGCTCTTAGAAGAATACCCATGCCCTGTGAATGGTCAATATATATATGTTTCTAAATAAATAAGATGTTTAACAATTGTAGAAACAGTTTGATGGCTCAAATACTCTTATTAATAAATTTGGACCAATATGTGAACAGGATAAATTACCTCAATGCTATCCTTTCCAAACCAAGAGCATAGAAGGTAATCTTCTTTCTTGTCACCCGAGTGGTAGGAGTAAAGGATGATATAGCAATCACCACTATAAAATTTACCAATATGGTCCTTGGCCAATGGAGTCTTTGCACTGCCATTGATGCGCCATACCTGGAAAATAAGCAGCAATTAAAATCCTGAAGGACCCTAATGCATCAAATAATTTAATGAAGCAACCATGAGACTTAAATGCCAGCTAAACCTCCATCTTTCCACCTCCTTCAAGCAGAGGTGGGATTTCCTCATTAACAGGAGCACTTTTTGCCATACCCTTGACACCAACACCTTGTTGCTTTAGAAAAGCTACAATTACAAGAAACACCAAGTTTAGTAATGTTAACAAGTAGTACACCAGCTCCATTCAACACCAAGGAAGTAAATTAACCTGCCACTTTTCCCCTTCCCTCTTCAGCACCAGGTGCTGCAGACCCAGCTGGCCAGGAATCAAAATTTGACTTGAATGAATTTGTCTCATATCCTTGCATAACATGTGTTATACGAGTAGATTTTGGCCTGTTTTGGCTCACAACAAATTCCTGAAAACATAGACTGGAGATGACAATCCATGCATTTATTAAGACAAGGAAATAGGTTAAATATACATGTTTACCTCTGCGGCCTTGATTGCAGCTTTTCTCTCCTCCACTATAGTTACACGGCCAATCCAAATGAATACCTCAGCACCACAATCCAGTAAGTAGCATTTGTTGTTCTCTAACAAGCCTTTGGAAAGTTCACCTTCTACAGCCTTCACCTCCCCATCATTGATGCTATAGGAAAAAGTTAAAGCAGTCAGAAACAGATATTACAACACATGGTAAGTTGAAGTCATGTTCCTTCCAACAGAAATTTCATTCCTTCAGAAATCCAATGACATCTGTCTGAAAAATTAAATGGTCAATTTATGAGCATATCTGCTCCGCTGCATTTCCTTATTTAAAAAAGGAAAATTATGATGATAAAAAGATAGGTCAAAGTTTTCAGAATTTTTTTTTTTTGGCTCTCTGGGTTTCAATTTGGTTGTATTATAATGTAAGTACTATCATAAAAGGAACATCAACTTAATCACAATCCAACAAATAATGGAGAACTTGAGGTGCAGTGATGACAAAAATACGTTATTTAACTTCAAATCTTGAATCTTCTTTGATAATGCATTAACATCTTAATTGAACAAGGTATGCTGAAACTATATAAAGCTAACATATTGTATATTCCATGCATCATAACAACACATGCACATTGCAGAGTCATAATAAAACCAGATGCCACAAGAATATATTGATAATGAATCTGGAACAAGTAAGAAACTGTAATAGTAAAAAACATTTATATGCAGATTTATATAGCTAATCCGTGCACATGTGCAAAGTTGTGTGTACAACTGTGCATATATCAACCCAATGCACTTACTGTAAGCAAATTATTTTCTTCATAATTTGATTTGCCCACAAAATTGCAAAAGTTCTCATGTTTCAGCAATAAACAAAGAATTAGGAGTCTATACATTGCAATTATCAGTCTAGACATGCATGCAAAATAAAACCAGAGAAAATAACCATACCTATATAGGGTGGCAGTAGTGGACTCTGGGACAATATCATCGTCGCTGACAACTTTTTTGCCAATTGGTGCAAAACCACCGAAGAGACCCCAGAACTCACCCGACTCTGATTCAGTATCAAGTTTCCCATCATCTGCCATGTCAAAAAGCCATTATGCAAAACAAATTGACAGAAAAGTACTACAAAGAGGAAGAGAAGCCAATTAAAAAATGGTTGGATAAAGCATATCTTCTGAAACAAAATTCCAAGGGAAAGGAAAAGCATTATTGAATTGTAACACGTCTACTTACCAACAATAGCAACATCACATGTCCCCTCATGATATTTTTCCTTCAAAAACTGAATTACTTCCAAAGCCTTGGCCCTTTCTTGGATATTGGAATTTGAACCATTGAATTGATATATCTTACTTTCAGTGTCCAAGATGAACACGTCATCATGATTCAGAGAAGCCCGAACAAAGGGAACCTGGGCAAGTCAACAGCAGAATCATATTCAATAAACCACTCCTAGAGCGCATTTCAACTCGAGAAGACTTCATTAATCGCCAAATCCATGCTAAGATAATATGGTACCTGCTTCATTCTAACAAAACGTTTCCCCTTGCATACATAGAGTCGTGTTTCAAATACTTCTTCCTCAGGTGTTTTGAATCCACTTGCAACACCTCCCTCTAATGGTATGATACAAGGTTTGAAGTAGGACAAAAATTTATCAGATTCATGGCCTTGTAGTTCTCTGTGCTGAACAGCACGCCCTCCAAGAACAGCATCAAGTTCAACAGTTTTAATAGCTGCTGTTCCAGTTTCATCCTATAGCGAGTTACAATATCAGCAAGATCATACTTCTAGTTGGTAATCCTAATTGTTGGATAAATATTATAGAACAAATCAACACCTTAAGAAAAGAACAAAATTAAAGTAAACCAAAATAAAAAAGCATACCTGACTCGTATCTTTTCCAATCCAGTAGTGGATGTCATACAGATAAGAGCCCCCCCTGACTGTTGTTGTCTGGAAAGAGAGAAAACAGACAAGTGCATGATACGCAAAGACAAAAAAAAATAAAAAATAAAAAAGAGTTGCCCTTGGCCAGAGACAAGTCAAATAAATGCACCACTAGCCACCGTGCAACCTTATCCCCCCCCTTTCTGGAAACAAATAAAAAGAATGAAAGAAGAAGAACCAGGCCTCCAAACACCATGTGATGTTTCAATCTTACTCATAGCATTCATGGGAAGGTAAACTTGAAAAGATATTAATATCATAGTAGATAAGTCAAGCAAAAAGAGGGAGGTGCACAAAAAACGAGAGATTTTACCTGCAAAACAATGTAAGAATCTCCCATATAGAATTTTCCATAATCAGACTTTGGCAGTGGAACCGGCTGAAAATTTTCAATTCGCCAAATTTCAGTCCCTCTACAAATGTTAAGATTAGCAGCCAGATAGAGAGGTGGAAGCATGAAACAAATTAGAGGACATATTTGCCATTCTCATATCAGCTCAAATACAACAGAGCATGCACAAAACACAAAGTTCATAATATCAAAATTTTAACTATGAAGTTGCTGCTGTAAAGGATACGGTCTTTGCCCAACTCCTTGGAATGCAGGGTCTAAAACTTTTGTAGACATAGCCTCAAAACCTCCTCCTAATTGCTTTTATGGGGGACGCAAGGATAGATAACTTGTAAAACTTAGCTATCTGCTTTCTGTTACCAGCAAGTGCAAAAAGCCTGCTTCAACAGCAAAACCAATAACCTGCACAATTAAATTCATCACAACCATTCAAGTTCCAGACACAAGTAGAGAACACCAATAGCAATTTTGAATCAATCTCCAAAAGAAAAAATAAAATTAAAATTTTAAAAACATGAATAAACACATAAACATCAAGGTAGAATAATTGCAAACCACCCACCTAGAGATCATGATATTTTTTAATTTGTCAGATTTGTATAGAAATCACAATTGTTGATCACATAGAATGATGAGATACTTGTAAATCATCTATACACTCCTGACAGTTTTTCTTCTCCAAAAGATGGGTGTTTGCTATACAGTTATGGTGATTTGACATATGATACGCCTCATTTTTTATAAATTGGGTACACAAAGAAGGTTGATTAACTACATTCAGGTCATGAGGTACTTTGAAATACGCATTAATCAAGCTATCAGTCTTGTATCTCTCTTGCTATTTTTTTTTCTTCTTTTAGGCAACCATCAACCAATCAAAGCTTTCAATCCTTACACATAATACTGTCTACAAGGAAGGATTTACATTGGGGGTGATGAGGGAACTTGCCCACCACCCCACTAAACTTTCTTGTGAGATTATGTTTTATTTTAGTTACTGTCCCCTCTCAAAAACAAAACTTTGCCACCACTAACTAAAGGTATGCATAGACCAGTAAACAAGTCCATTAACAATTTTATTAACTAGTCCGTTAATATTGGATTTAAAAATCCATAACCATATACCTAACCATTCACTTCAGTTAACCAGTCCATTGGTTTTCAGTTTTTACAATTCAGTTAACCATAATTTTCAATTTTTAACCAAGATTTCAGGTCTATAAAAATTAAAAACATTTGTGAATCTCATTTTACTTATGCAAAGTACAATTCAAAATATAAAAGAAACTAGACAAAATAACTAAACTATAAATAATTATTCAAAGTAAAATACAAAATCATAATTGTTAAAAATATATAAAGAGTCATAAATCATTATCCAATATATTCAAGTCAGCATATGGTTAAAAGTGTCAAATAAATATTAAAATATAAAAAATTATAAATCTCATATTTAATTATTATTTAGCTAAAACTTTTTGGAGGAAAATAAAAATAAACTGTACTTAATATAAAAAGATTATATAAATTTAGAGAGAAAAATATGTAAGAAAAATTTTCAAGTCTAAAATATATATGTGTGCGTGTAGAACCTGGTTAACCATTACTCAACGGTTGATTGCAACTCATAAACCGAAACCATAACTATTAACAAAAAATGTAAAAAACGTAATCCGAAACAGGATCCAATGGACCATAAATTTCGGTTTGGTTTTGGACAAATTTTGAAAATAACCATTTTTTTTTGGCGCACCCTACCACTAACCCCAAAAGTTGTATCATGTGTAAATTTGTCCCTAGCCAAAAGAAAGCTTTCCCCCTTACCAGCACAAAGACCCAAGAATTATATTCTAGATTCACCCCTGATTGTGTCTTTTGCTATGTTATACAACTTAATAATTTTAGCATAATAATGCTTGAATATATAAGATGCCATAATATTTCAGGGAACTAAATCAAGCAGGCATACAAGTTGCGAGTCTATATTGTTAAGTATGTTATTTGCTTTTTTCACTTTCATATCCACTGTAAGTTAATTGAGAAAGCAATCATAAAATTCATAAAATGGAAAATATATGTTCTAAACCCATTCTAGACTTCTACATGAACTGGCCTTTTTTAGTCACCATAAAAAGCTATTCCATGATACCAATAGTGTATTTTTTTTTTCTTTTTCCTAAATTACTTGAAAGGGCATTTGTCCATGCTAAAATTTTGACTTAAAACCTTGAATGCTATCTAAAGTAAAAGATGCATGTAATGTAATCTGATTGAGATGAGATATATGCATCATCTCATTGAAATGTCCATTTTAAACAAATATCAAACAAAAAACTAGCACCTGCAATGGTGTTTCCATTATGATGAATATTCCCTTAGCACTTTCAATTTTCGAATCTTTAAGCACGTGTGTCTATATCAGGCTTCATCAAACTTCAACATTCGTCACTTTTTCTGCTTTTCAGTCCTAGAGTTAGGACAATTTATGAAAAAGATATCCCAGCTGCACTAAGCTTTCTTCATTGAGCTCAAAACCTCCCAATATATAAACCAATACCTCCTAAATAGATTTAGCAATCTTTTAGTTTCCTCTTTTTTATATTCTTCGAAACAAGCAACTCCACCCTTCCACCTTATGTTGCCAGATTTGCTTCCTAAACTTCCAGCACACCATTTTTAATATGCATATCATCAACTGTCATCATCTGGTCATCCTAACAAGATATCCTATTTTAAATTATTTCAGCAAATGCATATTGCTCAAAATTCAAAAAAACCAAAAAAAGTCAGCAAGTTTAAAATCACCAGCATGATACTGAAGGTAGAATAGTCCCACATGTGTTACCAATAACTGCAAGACCTATCCTCCTTGCAGCAAGCAAATGTTTGTAAGTGGATTTACATGCCTCCTACCCAGAAAACAAGCCTTGAAAACTGTCGCAAAATCTTCCTTGAATAATTTACAGCAACATATGGCAGCAAAACTCACAAATATGAGCCACCTATCCACTCTTACAACCTCCATGAAATGTGGTAACCAGTTGAGTACTGTAACAAATATGAATCACCTATCTACTGTTCATGAAAACCCAGACCAAACATTGTAATACTTCTACAAATGAGCCTACACTTCAGGGCTTCTTATGTCAGAGAAACCTCAAGAAAGACAACTACCTTATGTGAAAAAACCATCTATTTAACTTCATTATTTATGGAGAGTGTGTACGTGCACGCGCGTGTCTGAAGATTATGTTTGTAGCAAAACCACATCAAAATGAAGAAAGCACGCATTAAAGAATCTTCAATCAGGATCTTTTGGTGGAAATTACCACATTTTCTCGTGCACACTTCTTCCAACTCCAAATAATCTGCAACTGGTTAATTGTTTTTACTAGACATCTAGAGTTACGCACTATCATGTTGCATACAAGAGATTCTGCAATTCCCTATATTGTCGGGTAATGATGCAGTACCCTTTTGTCATTTTCGATTCTTCTGAAGGCATATCTTAAAAGGATCCTCAATCAGGTTTCAGGAGCTAGCCGCAAACTAGATGCCCAAAAAACAATTTATCAAGACTATTCTTAACAAAATTATTCCACTTTCTTAAGCTTCCCGCCATCTGAAATCATGATCCTGAAATCTGAATCAAATTTTGGAGCACAAACCTCATCTATCAATGATCTATTCCGTTTCGATCAAAAGAAATAATCAAAAGATAGAAAGCAGAGATATATTATATCTTAACTTCTAATAGTGCATTGCAAAAACACCTGATCACGATCCTCTAATGTAAATTGCAATCCAAATAGTATCTAGTACCACACAGAGTGATTAAAAAAACAAGAAAAATTATAGCTCCAAATAAAAATTAAAACAAAAAAATTAACAACAATTCAGAGATCAGCCAGAAACGAAACCAACAATCCGACGAGCACCAATAAATGCGACAAAGAAGGATAACATATAATTAGATCAAAGCATAGATCAGAAAAAGAAAGAAAACCCACCAAATTAGAAGAAGATCATGAATACCCAGATGATAGAAATGAGAAGAATAAAAGAGATCTAAGAGAATTACGCAAAATTAGGCACCCAAAACTAACAATAACAAACCAACATACCAGTAAATCTGTCAATCTCTGTGCGTGTCAACGTGAGAATGATTCAATTGAGTGGGGAGAAAAGAGAGAGAGAGAGAGGGGTGGCAAAGCTGGCTGGCGAAAAGAGCGAGAGAGAATGATATACTGAGAAAAAAAAATCAATAAAGAAAAGTGAATAATTGCAGTATGTGGGTTTCTCTCTGTTGCACCTTTATAGAGAGTGGGTTTCTTTCTTTTATGAGATTAGCGATTCCAGAGACAGAGAAAGGCTGAGTGATATGAGTATGAGAGAAAAATGGATGAATTATGAAGAACAGAGAGAGAAATGGGGAAATAGAGAAGCAGAGAAAGTAGCCATTGGACAAAGTCGTTATTTAAGGCTAAAAAGATCCGGTGACGATGGCACCGGCCATGTTGGCCTTCCTTTTTGCCTGGATGGATTTTTTCTTTTTTTAAAGTAATATTATTTCTTTTTTCTATATTTATTTCTTCTTCATAAGCCAACTAGAATTTTTTTTTTATATCTCTTTTGCCATTCACACATGATAACTTTTTTCTTTGCTTTTTCTCTCCACGATATGTATATCCCTACCCTTTTAGGTATTTATTATACCTTTTCTTTTTCCAAATTAATATATATTGATACAATCTGGAAAAGAAAAAAAAAGTGTTACTACCGTATCACGCTCTCAAAAAAATAATTGTTCCAAATAAAAATTCAATCAATACAAGTGGATGAAAAAAACAATTCAGAGATGAGCCAGAAACAAAAACAGTAACGAAAAGAAATCCACCAATGTGTCGATACTCTCTAAGAAAGAAACAGTAAGTGGGAGAGAAGATGAGTGCTAAAAATGCATCTTGTTTCTCTTTTACCTTCTTTGTTTACTACACGATATATATTAAAATCAATGAAAATAATTTGATCACATATTATAAAAAAAAAATTTAATTCTTATACACATATGATGAAAATAGTGGGAAATATATAAAAAAATTTGGATCAAAAGAATGTCTTTATTATTTCTTTTTAAGCAGAATAAAATGTTAGTGGCCAACTCCATATTTGACTGAGTTTTTTTATAAATAAAAAATAAAAAATAGAAGTAAATGACTCGAACGAAAGCCTTTCAACTTTTTTTTTTTTATTTACTCATTATATGTAACATTACCCAAACATTTTTTCTTGTTTCAATAAAATTACTAGTCATAGCCAATTTATCTTCCGTTAATACTCTTGAAATATTTCTATGGCTAAGTTTACGTATAGTCATTGACTTGAGTATTAAAATTTAATATAAATGGAGAATTAGCTGCAAAGTTTAAATCATTGAAAATTTAGCCACTCTTTCAATTCTCTATGATTTGAATTTTACCCTCTTCACCTCCAAAAATATATTATAACAAATTAATATAAGTATTTCAATTTTCATGTGTCTTGTAAAGTTTAATATCATTTGTCAAAAAAAAAGAAACAAGTTTATATCTGCTAGTAAATATAAGGCATAACACGTTTAGGTCATTATATTATATTAACTTGTGTAGTGTTAGTATGAGTAGTATTAGCTAACAACGGGACTATATCTATGGGCTCCATCGAGCAGCTTATCGAATCATTTGGTGCGATGAGCATGAATCAAACATGGTGTCACACATAACGGCACAGGTGCCACCACAGCTGACACCACAAATTACCACCATAACAAAAACCACCACGAATTCTAAAACCTCGAACTCCATACCCCAACCAAACGATTCGGCGCCCACGATCACTTTAATAATTTGTGAATTTGACGAGCTTTTTGAAGAAAGGATGCAGAAGTAGTAGAATCGCAACACGTTGTAGTATTAGGGTAGCTTCTGCTCTCTTCTTTCCAGAGTCATACTTTGTACTTTTTTTTCGAGCATAAAACTGCACAATCTGTCAAGGTATAATGGGAGCACAGACCCCCTGGCATATATGTGGATCAGTTCCACCATACCATGTTGATTTATACCATGGAAGACGCTGCTTTCTACAAAATTTTTTCGTAGACCCTAGCACAATCCGTCCAGATCTGGTTTAAAAATTTGCTAGAGCACTCAATAGACAACTTTCAACAGTTTAGTGATATGTTTGTAGCGAAGTTTGTAGCAGCTATACAACCAACTAAAGTCTCAGCCGACCTACACTAGGTCATCCAGGAGAGAGGAAAGCCCTTGTGCAGCTATATGGACAGATTCAATGTGATAATTATGGACATTCAGAATCTAAACCTAGAGGTCGCCATCAACGTACTCAGCAGGAATGCAAGGTGTCAAGATTTTAACAACTCCTTGAGCAAGAAGCCCCCTTTTGATTTTACCGAACTAATGATCAGGACTTATAAGTACATCTGGATGGATGAAGTTAGGAGATTGAAATACAGTACCTAGACAAGGGATAACAATGAGAATTCTCGAGGAACAGGTCAGGATAAAGGAAGTTCTAATAGGGGCGATTCACGAGCTATGAGAGGGTCGACCAAAATATATGTAGTCTCAAAATCATACTCAAGTAGTCAAAGGGAGGAATAATTCACCAAATTAAATGCCTTCTTTATACAAATCCTATCTTGGATGAAGAAGAAAGACCAAGTGAATTTGGCAAAGCCCATGAGGGAAGATCCAAACAAGGACCAAAGCTTGTATTGTGCATTTCACAAAGACAAGGGGCACGAAACTAATAACTGTAGATAGCTTAAAAGCGAAATCAAATACTAAATCAAGAAAGGTGAGCTCAAGGAATTTGTTAAGGTGAACAAAAATGATGATAGATGATCACCACCCAAGCAATCAGACAGGAGAGAAAGAAGTAATAGCAAAAAATCCCCAGCAGGAGTAATCCATGTGATCGCAAGGGGGAAGCAGTATGAAGTGTTTGAAGACTATAAAAAGCGCAAAGCAAATAAAGTTTTCTCGCTTGGAGCTAGTCCGCCTGCTCTAACAGACATCATTCAATTCTCATTCAAAGACGAAAAATATGTTCGGCAATCCCATAATGACACACTAGTAGTGAAAGCAATGATTAGGGATTTCTTGGTGCAGTAAATTCTAGTAGATACAGGCAGTGCAATTAATCTAATCACTTTGCAGGCTCACAAAGCTCTGGGAATGCCGAGCTCGTTGAAAAAAGTAATAGTTCCCTTGATGGGTTTTTCAAATAGCTCATTGAGGTGGAGGGTTCGGTTAACCTACACTTACAGCTCAAATACAACTCTATAGTCAGGTCATGTATAACATGCTTTATGGTAGTAAATATGTCATTATCTTACAATACAATTTTTGGCCGACCCCCTCTAGCTATAGTAGATGCTTACATTTCTATTCAAAAGTTGATTATGAAGATCCCTATCCTACAAGGGATAGATATAGTTTAAGGAAACCAGATAGTAGCTCGGGAGTCGTACGTCACTATGTTGAAAGAAGCAAATCAAGCACTTTCAATAGATATATTGGACGTCCTAATCGATTCAGCTTGGAGGGCATAGCCAATAGGTTCATTACATGAGGCAGAGATATGGCCAGGAAAGATAGTGAAAATAGCATCTGGAAAGACCAGCTCAAAAATTAAATCATTACTAGCAGTCCTGGAATCTTATGCAGATGTGTTAACTTGGCAAACCTCAGACATAATTGGCAACTCGCCCGAAGTCATATCCCACTCTTTAAGCATCCAATTAGGCTATAAACCAATCAAACAAATGAAGTATAATCATACACCCGAGCGATAGTTAGCGATAAATGAAGAAACGGACACTTTTTTGAAAAAAGGATTCATCAAAGAGGTGTTTTATCCAGACTATTTATCTAATATTATGCTCATAAGGAAATCTAATGGAAAATGGAGAATGTGCTGGACTTTATTGACCTCAATAAAGTGTGTCCCAAGGACAGTTACCCATTGTCGAACATTAACATATTAGTAGACTCAACGGCCAGATTTAAAAAATATGCATTTCTGGATGCCTATATAGGTTACCATCAGATCCCTATGAATTCAGAAGATAAGGAGAAGACAACATGCATTACCCATAGGGCAACTTACTGCTATAGGGTGATGTCGTTTGGCCTTAAGAATGCAGAAGCCATTTATCAAAGGTTGATGAATAAGTTATTCACATAATAGATAGGTCAGAACATGAAAGCATATGTTGATGATATGATCGTCTAAAGAAAAATCTCGGGAGATCTACCAAAAGAACTTGAAGAAACATTTTTAACTTTAAGAAAGTTTGTTTTTAAAATGAATTCGAAGAAGTGTGCATTCGGAGTTCGATTTGGTAAATTCTTAGGCTTTGTGATTTCAAAAAGGGGAATAGAGGCTAAACCAACAAAAATCGAGGCCATTTTAAAAATGGAACCACTAAAGTCAAGCAAAGAAGAGCAGATACTAAATGCAAAGATTACAGCTCTTGGAATTTTATCTCTTATTTGGCTAAATGGTGCCTTCCATTATATAAGGCCTTAAAGAATTTGAAAAACTTCGAGTGGAGCCTGGAATGTCAGTTCGCCTTTAAAACGCTCAAATAGTTCTTAAGTTATCCTCCACTAATCAATCAACCATAACGTGATGAAAATATGTTCATATGTTTGACAGTCTCTAAAGGAGTCGTAGGCTCGATTTTGATCAGAGAAGAAAGTACTCAGCAGTTGCCCATCTACTACACCAGCAAGGTCTTCCGAGGTACCAAACTAAGATACCCGATTCTTAAATAGTTGGCTTTGGCCTTAGTCACTTTCAACAATAAAGCTACGTCCTTATTTTCAAGCTCACATGATAGTTGTCCATACCAACACTTCCCTCAAGAAAGTGATACAAAGGCATCAGGGAGGATAACCGAATGGGCAACTTGCCTTTGAGAGTTTAATGTCTGATATGAGGCTCATTTGGCAATAAAGCACAAGTATTAGCTGATTTTATGGCTAAACCGCATGCTCCTCATGTTGATCTGAGTAAGATGACTTGGAGATGTATGTCGATGAAGGAGTGTCATCAGAAAGAGTCGGAGTGGGAGTTATGATATCTAGCCAGAGATGAATCTCCATACGAGGAATTGCCAAGATATCTTTTCTAGCATCCAATAACATAGCGAAATACGAAGCACTTTATTTTGGCTTGTAATTCACCCTTCAGGTAAAACTTGACTCTTTACTTATTCATTCTGACTCTCAATTAGTCATCAACCAGTTGCTAGAGAAGTTTGAAGCTAAAGAGCAAATAATGATAAAGTATCGAGACTTGATATCAGCCCTGCTGGCTCAACTGGAAAAAAGTGGAAACTCATGGACAATTGAACAAATATCTTAAGAATAAAATAGGGGAGCTAACTCCTTGGCCAAATAGGCATCCTTAAGCGGCACTATACAATTGAAAGATATAGTTTGGGCAGTCATTGCCCAGTTGTCTTATAAAACTTACTCGGTCTAGTTAAACAAGAAGATGGATGTATGGCGACTGTCAATTTATCAATTTTTTGATACATGTGCTCTTTCAAAAGATTAGGTTGAAGCCAGAAGGATAGTTCAGCATTCCAGCCTTTATTCTATTTTAGACGAAAAGCTATACAAAAGGTCTTATTCATACCCTTGGTCACTGTATGTGAGTTCAAAAGAAGGCAACTATGTCCTTAGAGAAATCCACGAGGGCATTTGCAGTATGCATAAAGGAGCTTAGACAATAGCTCAGAAGGCTCTATTATAAAGTATTATTGGCCAAAGATGGAAGCTAATACGAAGGAGTTAGTGAAGAAATATGATAAATGCCAGCAGTTTGGGAAAACAATTCACCCAAGATCAGTTCTACAAACCCCGATACATAGCCCGTGGCCTTTTGTGCAATATAGGATAGACATACTTAGGCCTTTTCCATTGGCTACTGGGCAAAGGAAATTCTTAGTAGTAGCAGTGGATCACTTCACCAAATGGGTTAAAGCCGAGCCCTTGGCAACCATTACCCCAACAAATATAATCAAATTTGCCTATAAGTCAATTTTAACCAGGTTCAGTATATCACACACTTTCATTACTGTTAACAAAAAATAGCGCGATTGTCAATCTTTCAGGAACTTTTGTTAAAAGTCGCGCATTCAGCTTAGGTTTACATCAGTCTATCATCTTTAATCAAATGACATGATCGAGGTGACCAATAGAACAATCCTAATGAGATTGAAGAAGAGACTTGATGAAGCTAAATGCCTTTGGATGGATGAACTGAACAGTGTACTATGGGCATCCCGAACATCACCTCGGTCGGCAACAGGAGCCACTCCCTTTTCTCTAACTTATAGTGTAGAAACAATTATCCCCTGCGAGATAGGAATTTCAAACCCAAGGACCAAGCGGTACAATGAAGAAACAAATAAGGAGTTGCTGTTATACCACTTAGATCACTTGAAGGAAAAAGAGAGCATACCCAAATCTGAGCAATAGCATATAAACAATGCATGGCATCGTACCATGATCACAAGCTAAAGCCTTGAACCCTATGTATAGGTGAACTGGTTCTCAAAAAGGCTATTGAAGCTCAAACAGTAGTAAACGTTAGCAAGTTAAGCCCTAACTGGGTAGGTTCGTTTGAGATACACGAGGTTGTGAACTTTGGAGCCTATCATCTTAAGGATATGTCTGGAAAAATATTGCTGCACTTTTAGAACATTTCTAACTTGAAGAAATATCACCAGTAGTATAACTCAAATCAGTAGTTTCACCATGATTCCTCTGCTTTTAGCTCAAATCGACAGTTTTGCCATGAGTCCTCTGCTCTTAGCTCAAATCGGCAATTTTGCCAAGAGCACTACTTAGATCAAATCAGCAATTTTTCCATGAGCTATAGTTTAGCTCAACTCGGTAGTTTGCCATGAGCACATTGTAATTAGCTCAACTCAGCAGTTTGCCAGGAGCATAGTAATTGTAGCTTAAATCGGTAGTTTTGCCACGAGCACTTTTTGTCATTGTTAGCTCAACTCGACAATTTCGCTACAAGCACATTGTAATTTTTAGCTTAACTCGAAAGCATTGCCACGAGCACCATTTTATGTTAAAACTCAGCTCAACAGCTTAAGCCATGGGCATGTTCATTATGTTACCCTAACTTAGCCACTTGTTAATCAATTATTTAATGTTCAGGATTTCTTTCTTAATGATCCTTGATTAATTACATCTAAATTAACTCATATTATTATTCAAATTATTAATTACATCTGCTTAATTACATATGAATTAGGTCAAATTATCATTTACTCGGATTATTCATTGTTTATTCAAGCACAAGACCAAAAAGTAGCTCAAAGTTCCAAGTCAAAACTAAAGTGCATGAGAACTACAAAAGTCATCCTTCAAAACTATAACAAAAAGAGAGAAATCCAAACTACTGATCCGGATACACTTCTTCCATCCATGAGAAGTCCTCGTTTAGATATTTCTCTTTAGTGGCCTTGATGAGCTTGCTACCATAGGCAATACATTGCTCGACAGCTAGATCCATATCCTTATCTTCAAGAATAGAACATCTATTCTCTAGCTCGCCATGTTCTTTCTCGAGATTGGCTTTCTTGGTTTAACTTTTCTCTAATTCAACACCCGTCTTCTCAAGTTCAGCTTTGTTAGCTTAATGCTCTTCTCTCTCTTTTGCAAGTAAGGCCTCTAGTTTGGCTATCTTCTTAGCATATTCTTCAAATGTCTTGCTCTGGGCCTCAGTCACTTCCTTAACCTTAGCCTCAGCATTAACTACCTTTTGTGCCGAACAATTGACTGCTTGCTCAGCTATCTTAAGCTTCTCCTTTAGCTCAGCGGATACTTTCTTCTCTTTTCTCACCAAACACATAAGTTGGTTCATTTTCCTAATTTTGGCATTAGATAAAATAAAGCTCTGTAGAAAAATGAGTTAGTTAATTTTTATACAGGATATATTAAGACAAGTGTAAAAGAACTTACATTGACTTGGTACCTGTGTATGAACGAGGATAGGCGATCAGCTATTAGGCTCAGGAAAGGTGCCACACTCACCTGAGATATATGTGAGCAGCAAGTAGAAGTTACTGAATTCCAGATTGGACGAGCAATATGATTTTTCCTACTGAAAAATCCCCAAACTTCATTAAGCAGCTTAACGAATTTCTCAGCTCTTTCTTGAAAGGGTGAAGAACACTCTCCCTCTATAGTATGAGATCATGAGGGACCATAAAGTAGTATGGAATGTTTGGTGGCACTTACTGAAGGAGATGGATTCATGGGCAAGGAAGTTAGAGATGCATCAGATATGGTAATAGCGTTGGAAGGACTATTGTTCGCGAGTTCAATAGTCGTAGCAGGGGATACCATACTTGTTAGGATAGAAGTAGGTGGAATAGGAGTTTATTCGATGTTGGCAGGGGTTTGGGTTGCATTCGCCTGCCTAGAGCTTTCTCCAACTTTATTTCTTTTCTCCTTCATATGGTCACCAAGGGATTGCTTAGCCACTCTCTTCATGGCTACAAAACAAGAATACAATGAGAAAACATCATACTCTATTCAAACTTAAAATAAAAAATAGTTACCTCATTTCTTTCTTTGCTCGACTTTTGACGATTTGGGGTCTAGTTGCTCGTAAATATCTATCTTTTATCGTGCGAGCTCTCTTCAATGAGCTAGAATCTATTCTTTCTTCTCACTAAGCAACATGGCATTGTCATTTTGATTTGTATACCAGCTCCAAGAAGTCTAAAAAGGGAAGTTGCACTCGCTCTCCGTAATGAAAAATCGATCTTTCCACTTTTTTAAACTGTCTGGCTTCACAGAGAAGACACATATCTAACTCGGGGCTTGGATGTAGTTGTGGTCTTCGGATATAACTCGAAGTCTGACCATATGGCTTGCCCTAAAAATCCTAAAGGTTAAATTGATGCCTCGCTCGAAGGTCTATATCTGGAGCGTGGATGGTGCCAACCAGGTGTTGGGATGAAGCGACTAATAGTAAAGTCATAATAATTTAAAAACTCAACCTCAAACTGTGTGAGAGGAAGGGTAACCCCAACATGAAAATCTGCTCATGGACAACTAGTTTCTTTTTGCTATTAAACTTCTCAATGGCACGAAGATGCTCATTAGAGGCTTGGAGGGTATATTGGTTAAGGATGTAAAGATTTACGCGAAGATCGATGAGATCCTTAATCTTAATGGATGACCTAGTTGAGTCTACCCTAGGGTTGGCTTTATGAGCTCGCCTTCTAGGACGAGATTGGTTTTGGACGGGAGTTCAAAAGGGTAACTCGTGGAAATCATCACCTAATGAGGCCTCTAAGGTAGAAGTGCTCGGTGTATCTAGATTAGCCAAACTCTTATTGATTATGAAGTCATTAGAAACCTAGGATTCGCTCATTTTGATAAAATAAATAAATAAGCTTCAATGAAAAGGTAAGAGGAAAAGATCAAAGTTATCAACCTGAGGAAACTGAAAGTAAAATGTAGATGAGGGATCGATGAGCACTGATGAACACTTGAGGGAAAAAGAGAAAGGGAGAAATGAAGTAAAGACAACAAAAGGTGAAAATAAGAAAATGAGAGCTATTTTTATAAGGAAAAAGAACCAATGTTTGAATGATGCGTGTGTCGCTAGGATGTGCCCAGAATTGAATAGCCTGAATGCATTTATGGTAACTGTATGAAACTCGAGGAATAGTTATGATTACAGCTGTTACTTTTATAAGAATCGAAGAGCCTTTCTTTGCCATTATTGACACGAAGATCAAAAAGATGCCTCATTATGATCAAATGTCAGAGTCATTTATAGCATACTAGATGCTCAAATTCTGCAACATAAATGTCTCTTGCTTTAGGGGAACCTATGATAACCGAACTATATATATAGGCTCCATCGACACTACAAGAAAAATGCAATTTAGCAACAGAAAATACCAATTTTCCGTTGCTAAAAACAAATAGCAATGAAAATTAGCAACGGAAAATTCCGTTGCTAATCCGGCGGTTGCTATTTTTAGTAATGGAATTTTAATTCCATTGCTAAATTTAGCAACGAAAATCAAATTCCATTGCTAAATTCAACCAACTCATTTTCGGTTAATTGGTAAATTTTAGCAATGGAACAATAATTTCGTTGGTAAAATTAGCAAAGAAATTGCTATTTCTGTTGCTAATTTTAGCAACAGAAAATGTAATTCCATTGCTAATTTTAGGAAAGGAAATATTACATTTTTCGTAGCTAATTTTAGCAATCAAAATTCATACATAAATTTCCATCGATAATTGTCGTTGCTAAATGTAGCTATTGAAATCATCAAAATTTTGAGGATCTAAATAAATTTTTAATTTCAATCTAAATTGATTAGTCATTAAAAAAATATAATGCAATTAACTTAATTATAACATAGTATAATCCATAGTCTGAATAAAAAATCCATAAAAAATAACATAAACTCAGTATCGATACCTAAATAATATAGTAAAATCTATAAAAACCAATCTATAGAAATACAACTCAAAATCAGTACCAATACCTAAATATTACAAATATAAACTATGTAGTTGGTGAAGGCGGACGATCTGGCTGTTGAGAGGTGTCCTTGTTTTTCAACTCTTTCACCTCATTCTTCAGTTGGATTACAGTATCGAGCAACATACTAACAGTATTCTCAAGCTGAATGACTCTCTCAGAAGGTTCAGAACGCTTACTACAAGCAGTTGTGGTTGATGCAGAGGAATGCAAATATGATGTATTTGCAATAGATCCTAAGCCAAAAATCCTTCCTCGGTTATTCTTACCACCAATTACATTAAAAAATATTCGACTCTCATCCACATTTTTAGAGATTTGTCGCTGTTGAGTGAGAGTATCTTGTAATTGCTCCTATAATTACAATAGTTACAATGAATTAACTATATTTCAGTAAATAATTAATATACAAATATAAATTTAACGTACATTGAGTTGCCTGCAACGGGCATTAACAAATGTCTGACTATTATGCTTTTTTGTATGGGTTTACATAAAAACTTCAGGATATGTTGGCCTCTTACCCAAGGACTTTTCCTGCATAACCAAATAAACTAACATTTATAAAAAATTCAGCAGAATTTCCTTTAAATTTAAGACATTTACCTCCTATGAAATGAAAAACTTATCTAAAAAATGCATCATTATCAAACATTATCATTATCCAACAGTTATCAAACATTATTATTATCAAACATCATCATTATCCAACATTATCATTGTCGAACATTATGAAACATTATCATTGGCCAACATTATCGAACATTATCATTACCTCATGTGACATAGAAATTTACATATATTAAATCATCATTATTCAATAGTATCAAACATTATTCTAAATTCATACATGGAAACATTATTCTAAATTTCCTAAAATTCAAATACTTACCAATTTATCTGCATGCTCATGAAGGCTCAAAGTTCCTCCAGTGTGCACCGCTCAACTCTCTCCATCTGAACATCCTCGTCTATTTGAAGAATTTCTCTCTGAAATGGCAATTGCTTCAGTTGATGCCCTGTATATTTCTTTTGAAATAAAAGAAGGTCGTTCACCACTTTTGTGTAATTTAGCAACAGCTTAGCACCAATATATGATTTGCAGGTAAAGTGCATCTAAGCAGTATATTTTGATTCTTTCCTTTTTTTGATTAGCCAGAGAATATTATTAATAGAAGGATAAGAGAGTGCAAATCAATTTCAAAAAATCAAATAAGATAAGAGAGTGGCTTTTTTGAAATAGGCATAGGACAAGTACATGTAAGTGTCCATTATTTCAGTAAAGTATTAGGGCACATAAATTTAATTAAAAAAATATTGTATCACATACAGCAATAACATAGTAACATATATGTGTCATTTCTCACATATTAAGCAAACAACAACTAAATGAATAATTTAATAACACCATTTACTAAAAAGACATAGCAAATACAACTATAGACCTTATCAAGCAGTACCTATGGAACAAAGACACAATCCAACGACTATTCCCCTAAGGACAAAGATCAGATAAAAGACACAGATCAGATGGCTTCAAAATAGAACCTAGCAATTGAATATTGAGCTATAAATAGAAAAACCAATGATCACAATCATCACTTTAAGAATGCCATAAACAGAATACGATAGGGAATAACATCACAAATTGTAATCAATTATAAAACAGCAAGGCAAAGTTTAATAATAAATTTCTAAGAACATGAAATGTTTTTCCACTTCCCGTTTCAAACCCAGGTCTTAAAATCAATGACTGGATTCAAAAATATCTGAATTCACAGATATGGTTGACAACCTTAGAATTGGAAAGAAATAGGAAATGTTCGATTTTTGAAGTTGAAGTTACCGGAAGTGGAAAATTGAGAATGTGGAGGCGTGAAGGAAATTAAGGAACAGGCATGGCTTTAATTGAAGTGTTTCGTGAAAATGTCCCCACCAAAATGATTCCTCGATTACTTTGTAAAACTGTGCTATATTAGATATCTAAACTTTCAAAATATGATATTAAATAAGATAAGAGAGTGGTTTTTTTGTTAACACGTGATCACTGGCACACCACATGCAATTGGACACCAAATTACTGCTGGAGAGAATTATTTCTAAAAAAAGCTCCCAAGTCAATCATAGATCAAAATTTATCTAATTAAATAATTAAAAATTTTAAAATAATGGGTTACACTTACCTTTTCAAATTGTTGTTTGTTTGTTGTCTTATAGTTTTCAAATATACTGTTGTTGGGCATATCTAAAAGTTATATTTTTCTGAATTGAATCCACATATTCTCAAAGAAAAAATGAAGGGATAAATTTAATTCAACCGGAACGAGGGAGTAGCAATTTTTTAGATATGAAAAAAGAAAATGAAAATATGAAGTGATTTAGATATGAATGAAACAATTAACTATGGATGTATGGAGGCTAGAGATGTGTTGTGATATGCATAGGGAAAGAACACAAACTCAAATATTTTTTTCTCAATTGGGCTTTTTTCTTTACTAATATTATATTTTTTTTGATAAGCGGTAATTTATTGGATATATTAAGGAAAATGAGTACAGTAACCGCTCTAAGAAACAGAGCAGAAAACAGACAAGTCTAGCTACAAAGAAGGAGCAGTACCGAATTACAACAAGACCCTGAAAAATCTAGCAAATTAAAAAGCCAAGCGAAAGTAAGTCTTCCGGCCACCAAAATTAAAATGAGCATAAAAAAATCGTCCTCATTGCCTCATTTCGCAAGCAATATATGAGGAAAAACACTAAAACACTACTCAACAACCATTAAAAGCCAGTCAAAAATTACAGCAGATAATCCAAAGACATACCTTCCACCCATCAAACCAACAACCCACAGCCGAAACATCTTCCACCAGAACACAAGCAGAGTCAAGAATAGATAAGATGAAAAGCCAAGAGTAAAGCTATATAGGCATGCCAACCAAGGTATAATGTTATCTTCCAGACATGGTCAGTAGGGGATACACAGACATCTGCCATCAACCAGACATTTGGTACGAATTTTTTATTAAGAAATAAATAGATATATGACTAGGGGCATTTAAGTGTGCCATTGGAATTCTTAAACCAAGAGAAAGAACCTAATTAAAAATCTAGAAATGATCCCTAACACAGACAAGCAAGGGATGTGATTTTAAACTGTGAGAACATTATGCATAAGAAAAGAGAAAACAAATTCGGTGGATCTAAAATCTTAAGTTTATAAATAAAGGCTTAATGAAGAGAAAAGACCAAATTAATTGATTAACATTACATAACCAAACAACAATTAAAAGAAAAAGATTACTCACAGTAGCTGCAGCACTATAAATTTCAAGCAATTTTGTTAAGCAATTCTACCCTGCTCAGGTGGAAAAATAATAAGCAATTGAAATGAATTTCAACCAAGCATAACAACAAACACACAATTGTAAAAATCAACGCAGTAATTTATAATCTTTTTCAATCCAAAGCACATCCATCCACCAAAAAATTTACTTATAAACTAACTAAATTTACTAATTAATACATCAGCATCAAGAGAATTGAAGAAGAGGGTTCAAGTGTAAGATAAAAAAACAACAAAAAGAGGGTTTAAGTGTAAGACAGAAAGCAGGTTGAGCAAGTTACTAGTTCCATCTCCAGCCAATGAATGAAAAGACTAAAGAGTTGTATTCTGGCTACTCAAAAGAGCAGTTAATGTAAGTGATTCTTTGGCCTATTCTGATGGCAATTAGATAATTAACCGAGTTCTAATCTCATATGCTGACCTTTCTAAGACCATTTTCTCAAAATTAATCCAAACCTAGAACAACCTATTACTCTCTTGCATTACCACAAGTAACCAATAGATTAACCAAGCAAAAAATCAAAGAACTTCTAAAGCCAAAGATGAGCATCGCTAAATAGAAAGTAAATGCATATAAATGAATTAAGTACCTTCTCATTTACTTCAGAACACTTCCTATAGCAACCAAACACCAAAACCTAACCCCCTATGCAATTGTTATTCATAATTCCCACTTACTCCGAGCAAATTCCAAGTCATTATTATTACTTATATATTTATCAACTCAATTTGAGCTCAAAATCAACAACCTGCTCAATAAAATGCCCCCATTTTTATCCTTTTAGAATGGTTAAAATTAGAATTCATATATTAAAAAAAGAGGCATTAAAAATTTTAACAGTTGATACATTTCACTTAACAAAAAAATGCGTGAATAAAAAAAATGAAAAACTCTAATAATAAAAAAATTACCCCATGCATCTTTACAACAATCATCGAAAACCACCAATAGGAGAAATGAAACTAAAAAATCTGATTATGTAAAATCAACTAAACCTAACCTACCGTAACGATTATCTAGCCACTTCACAGTGTCAACAAATTGAAAAGGGAGGAAGATAGAGCACCTGAATCCAAACAATACATTCCCTAAAATTAAAATGCAAGTTTCCCACATGGTGTATGCAAACACACACGGTATGGATTCCAAAAAATTTGGATCAAAAAACTGCTATTTCATTATACGTAATCGTAGATAAACAAGAACCGATACAAACAAAGCAACATAAGCACAAACCTCATTGAACAGATTAGGGTTAGAAATTAGATTCTGTGTGTCGTGATTCAAATCCAACAGGTATGAATCCCCAGCCTACGATCTAAGTATTGCAATAAAAAAATAAAGAGTCTGTGATTTTTCTCTTAAAACTAGGGTAGAGAGCGAGCTGGAAGGCGAAAGGCGCAAAAAGAACAAAAAAAAGAAAGAGGCAGCAATATTTATACCTAGGGTTTTCCAAAAATAGCAATGAAAATTAATTTTGTTGCTAAAATAGCAACGGAATAAATTTCCGTTGCTATTTTTGGAAAATTATTCTGTTGTGGGTCCAAAAATAGCAACAGAATTTTTATTTCGTTGCTATTTTAGCAACAAAATTAATTTTTGTTGCTATTTTAGCAACGAATTTTGTTTTTCGTTGCTAAATTTAGTTCCAAAATTTTTACCGCCATTTTTAGCAACGAAAATAGGTTTCCATTGCTATTTTTTGTGGTCATATTGTGGCGCTAAAATTTTCTTCTCTTTTTAGCAACAGAATACCACCATTTTTGTTCCATTGCTAAACAAAAAAAAATTAACCAAATTTAGCAACGGAATTTATTTTTCGTTACTAATTAGCAACAGAAATTAAATTCTGTTGCTAAATTAGCAACGGATTAAATTCCATTGCTATTTGAAGATTTTCTTGTAGTGCGAGTAGCCCAGATTTTGGGTTACCCAATTCATCTAGGATTCTAACCATAGCCATCGACGATGCCGTTTTGATAGCCCAAATAAGGCAAGGATCCGCAGTTACCTAATAAGTTTAGATATCTTATTGTGGAAGTTTGGCTTAGCTTTTTACTTGGGCTACACTTCTTTAGTGTGAATCCTGCTAAAACTTGGAGTCCTAGCTAGAGCAGGACACTGCTCCTTATAAATAGTCAGGTTAATAGGTACTTTTCTCTCTCTTAGCCAAATTTACTCTATATTTCTCTTTACTGACTTGACCGTCAAAGATTTCCCTGGTCGGAACCCTGCCAAAGTTTCTTTGCTTTTAGATACTTTTGGAAGCAAGGAAGAACTCTTTAACGCATGTTAGACCTCGATAATAACTCGATAAATTCGAATTGTTATCATTAGCCTATATAGTGTTAATTTACATTGTTTAGCTTTATTATTATTATTATTATTATTATTATTATTATTATTGTTATTATTATTATATTGTTTGGTGTAAAATTGTATTAGTCTATAATATTTTATATCGTATTTGGTGCACAATATTATAATATTGCAACGTATTCTTTCTAAAAAAATAAAATTATTAAATTATTTTTACATCATTAATTTTGAATTAGCCACTTTGAATTTCAACGCAATTTGGGTGGATGTTCCGAACAAATCCATAACCTTTTTAGCTTCATTAAAAAAATTTCAAATTATTGACTGAGTTAAACATTATAAAAATACATATAATACATTAACCTAAAATGGTCATTTATAAAGTTCAATCAATTCTAATTTTTCAATTTTAGACTTTTGAGAACTAAACTAAATCAAATAATCAAACTTCATATTTAGAATCGAACAAAATGAACCAAAAATATTGAACTGAATAGATCAAAAGCCCATGATTCAATTTTATTTATGGTTCCAGTTCGGTCTTGCGTACAACGTTATATATACACATATAAATATACTTAGATAATAAAAAATATATTATATATTATATATTATATATTAAAAATTTTAAAAATATATAAATATTTAAAATATTTTTAAGCAAACAATATAATAATAATATTAGTATATGATATTGATAACAACCGGACTAACAGACCGGTTCAACTATCCAACATGAACCGAGCACCTTGATTAAAGAGGGCCTAGCAAACCGACCTAAAGCCAAACTCCTCAGGAGCATATAGCCGAGCTATAGACCGATAATAGGCTAGTCCCGAAAATAACTCCACCACATTGGACAGACAACCGCCACTAACCTACGTTCCCTCGAGATTCGCCGATAATGGGTTAGTGGTCGAAAAAAACGGAAAACTCCTTCCATTAGCTCCTGAAAATGCATTAAGCCCGCCTATAAAAGGAGCAAAGACATGTATGAAAAGGTTACTTAATTTTTTGTCTAAAACATCTCTTATTCTTTCACTCAGAATCTCTAACTTGATCGTCAGAGGCTCCCATATCGGAAATCCGCCGGTCTATTGCTTGTTGTTACAGATGTTCGCAATTGCAAAGAACTTACAGTGCATTTCACTTGTCATCATTTGGTGCGATGAGCGTGAAACATGGACCTTTTCCCAGACCTCAACCTAAACACTTCTAAACAAGAAAACCACACGTCCAACCCAACCCCGCTAGGAACACTACAATTCCTCCCTCAACCCAACGACACTGTCTCCGCTTCCACAGCTATGCCCATTCCAACTGTTACTCTAAGCATTACCCCGCAAATCGCCCAATCCCTGATTGCTACACTATCCACCATTTTAGCCCAGGCTCAACCCCAGCCCGTACCCCCGCAAAACACCAACCTACCACAACCCCCATCTCAGCCTCCTGCTCGGGAACCCTATTCCCCTGCAGTAACTCAAAACCCGAACTCTACTGTCACCCTCACTACCGAACAATTCAATCGTCTCTTGGACGACTGAATCCAAAGGCAGCAAAATCGAACTACACTTCAATACCAAGGTAGTTTTCGATCACCCCTCTCTCGCAAAATATTAGCCACTCCATCTCCCAACATTCGCCTTCCCCACCTCAAAACCTATAGCGGAAACACCGACCTCCGAGCTCACATTGACCAATTTCAACACACTATACTAGTGCTCACAGCAGATGACTCTGCCTTGTGCAAGATTTTCCCCTAAACTTTAGCAGATTATGTCCAGATCTGATTCTGAAATTTGCCATCGCACTGCATCGAGAGCTTCGAACAGTTCAGTGAACATGTTCATCACAAAGTTTGTTGTCGCTATTCGCCCTAACAAGGTATCTGCCGACCTAAACCTGGTGCAACAAGAAAGGGGCCAAATGCTACGGGCGTACGTGGAGAAGTTCAATGATGTGGCCATGGACATACAGAATTTGAACTTAGAGATCGCCATTAATGCCCTAATCCGAAACACTAGGTGTCAGGATTTCGGTGATTCTCTAAGTAAGAAACCGTCGAACGACTTCACTGAGCTTATGTCACGAGCGCACAAGTACATCCGAATGGATGAGGCCCGACATCTTCGTCACGCCTCCAATAAAGTGGGGAACTCAGAGAAGAAAGGAGGGGAAAGCGCTTGAATAGCTCGGGAAGGGGGACACTCCGGCAAATCAGACCCAAAGAAAAATCGAGGAGGTAACTGGAACAATAGGTCATATGCAATCACCACTCCCAGCCCCGACAACCGAAGAGACGATAGGTTCACGCCCCTAACTGCCTCCCCAGCATAGATTCTGAATTGGCTAAAACAGAACGGCCAAGTCAATTGGTCGAGACCCATAAGGGAAGATTTGAATAGAGATCAGGGCCTCTATTGTGCTTTTCATAGAGATAAGGGTCACGAGACTGAGGAGTGCAGGCAACTCAAATGGGAGATTGAGCACCTGGTTCGAAAAGGAACATTAGCTCGGTTCACTAAACAGAATGATAGAGGGAAAAGACAAAGGTCGCCCTCCCCTCATACATGTAATTGCCGGGGGAGAGCAAATGGATCATTCACGCAAGAGGAAAGCTAAAGAGGTCATGTCAGTCTGGCGAGGGGTGAGCTCAGTCTTAAAGTCGATTCAGTTTACACCTGCCGATGGGTCACATGTTTGACACCCACACACAGATGCTCTAGTAGTCAAAGCAATCATTCAAGACTTCCTGGTCCAGCGGATACTAGTCGACATAGGAAGTGCGGTCAATCTCATAATAACACAGGCATATAGATCATTGGGAATGGCAGGACACAGGCTCGAAGAAGTCAGCGTCCCTCTTATTGGTTTGTTCGAAAAGCCCGTACGAGTATAAGGTCTGGCAAATCTATCTGTTCAGCTCGGTAACGACTCGCTAATTTGTGCTTGCAGAGCAAACTTCATGGTAGTTGATATTTCGCTCTCTTACAACGTGATATTTGGCCGACCCCTCTTATCCGAGGTGGATGCCTGCGACTCCATGAAAAACCATGTGCTGAAAATCCCCACAGAAGACGGAATGGCCGTTCTGAGAGGAAATCAGAAAATTGCTCGAAAAACGTACTTAACAATGCTCAGAGGGGCCAATCAAGGCCTACCCTTAGACACAATTGATGTACTTGATAAGGAAGAATGAAAAGCGAAGCCAGCAGAAGTGTTGCAGGTGGTCGAACTTGAGCCATGCAAGAAGGTTCAGATTTCAGCTGGAAAGACGAGAGCGGAGAAAGAGGCTTTACTCTCAACACTTCGAGAATTCATTGATGTCTTTGCCTGGCAAACCTCAGACATCCAGGGTGTTAGGAAAGACCTAATAGTCCACTTACTGAATGTTCGACAGGAGTGCAAACCAGTAAAATAAAAGAAGAGGAATCATGCCCCCGAGAGACAACTGGCCATCGAGTAAGAGACTGCAATTTTGCTTGAAAGCGGTTTCATCAGGGAAATATTCTATCTGGACTGGTTGGTTAACGTGGTGCTCGTCCGGAAGAGCAACGATAGATGGAGAATGTGTGTCGACTTCACCGATATAAACAAAGCATGCCCAAAAGACTGTTATCTGCTGCCAAACATCGACACACTGGTGGACTCAACGGCAGGATTCGAAGAGTACACTTTCCTGGATGCATTGGCGGGCTACCATCAGATCCTGATGGCCCCTTCAGATGAAGAGAAAACAACGTTCATCACTCACATAGGAACGTACTGTTATCGGGTTATGCCTTTTGGATTGAAGAACGTCGGGGCCACTTACCAAAGGTTGATGAATAAGTTATTTGCTGAGCAGTTGGGAAGAAATATGGAGATCTACGTAGATGACATGATCGTCAAAAGCCAAACTTCTACTGACATGTGCACCAAGCTGAAAGAGACATTTCGTAGACTCCAGGAATCAGGCTTGAAGCTCAACCCCGAGAAGTGTGCCTTTAGGGTCCAGTCTGGGAAGTTCCTTGGCTTTATGATATTGAAGCGAGGGATTGAAGCAAACCCGAAGAAAATCCAAGCAATTATGACCATGGACGCGCCTAGAACAGTCCGAGAAATGCAACAACTGAATGGAAGGATCACTACTTTGGGCGGGTTCATATCATGCTCGGCTAAATGGTGTTTGCCTTTCTACCGAGCAATCAGAAACCTCAAGAACTTTGCTTGGACAAAAGAATGCCAACAAGCATTTCAGGACTTAAAGCAATTCCTCTCAACCCCACCACTGCTCAGCAGGCAACTAGCTGGCGAAGTTTTATACCTCTACTTATCCGTCTCATCTGGTGCAATAGGTTTGGTTCTGGTCCGAGAAAAGGATGGCCAACAGTTTCCCATTTACTACAATAGCAAAGTACTTCGGGGGGCCGAATCAAATTACCCCATCTTAGAGCAGCTAGCCCTAGCACTCATTACAATAACAATCAAACTCCGCCCGTACTTTTAGGTGCACATCATTTCGGTGCAGACGAACACAAACATGCGAAAGGTATTACAAAGGCCAGAATGTTTGGACAGACTGACAAAATGGGCTGCCCGTCTGGGAGAATTTGATGTTCAGTATGAGCCACAGACATCCATGAAAGTACAGGTGCTTGCAGACTTCGTGGCTGAGATACACGAACCAGTTTCGGAACCAGAGAAGGTATCTTGGAAGCTATATGTAGATGGGGCCTCGAGTTCGAAAGGAGCAGGGGTCGGAGTAATTTTGAGGAGTCCGTTGATAATCTAAGTCCGAGCCATGGCACGCCTGACCTTTTTGGCCTCCAACAATGTAGCTGAGCATGAAGCCCTATGTTACGGGCTGTAGTTGGCAATAAAAGTAAAGCCAGACAACTTAGAGATATTTTCAGATTTCCAACTGGTGGTTAGTCAGCTAAAAGGAAATTTCGAAGCTAAAGAGTGATTAATGATCCGCTATAGAGAGTTGACCTCTACCCTGCTAGCCATGCTTGAGGGAAGGGGCAGCTTGGTCCATCAATCAGATACCTCGGGCTGAGAATGTGAAAGCAGATACTCTGGCAAAGAGAGCTAGTCTCAATAGCTCGGTTGACAGTGCAGACATCATTTCCATCATCATCTCACGCCCCACCTACGAGACCTATCAAGTTCAAGTTCAAGAGCCAATGGAAGGTTGGCGCTTACCTATCTATCAATACTTGATGTCAGGAACTTTGCCAGAGGAACGAGCACAAGCCCAAAAAATGGTTCGAAAATCGAGCTTATATGCTGTGGTGGACGACCAGCTGTACAGGAGATCTTTCTCCCACCCGTGGTCTTTATGTGTAAGCAATGAAGAGGGGGATTATATCCTCAGATAAATTCATGAAGGCATTTACGGAGCCCACGAAGGCGCACAAGCCATAGCTCGAAAAGCTCTCTTGCAGGGGTATTATTGGCCGACCATAGAGGCTGATGCGAAGACTCTGGTGCAAAAATGCAACAAGTGCCAAAGGTTTGCAAACATTCCAAACCAGAGACCAGCAAAACAAAAGCTGATCTACAGCCCATAGCCTTTCACCCAGTGGGGGATAGACATACCGAGCCCCTTCCCCCGAGCAAAAGGATAGCGGTGGTTCTTGGTGGTAGTAGTGAACCACTTAACCAAGTGGGTGGAAGCCGAACCACTTTCAACCATCACACCGGCGAGCATCCTTAAGTTCTTGAATAAAAATATTATAACAAGGTTCGGTATCCCCCATTTAATTATAGCTGACAATGGCAAACAGTTTGATTGTCAGGCTTTCAAGAACTTCTGTTCGGAGCTGAAGATTCAGTTGAATTTCACCTCAGTCTACCATCCGCAATCCAATGAAATGACCGAAGTGACAAACATAACTATCTTGTCCGAACTAAAAAAGAGGCTTGAAGACGCCAAAGGCTTTTGGACCGAAGAGCTTTACAATGTGTTATGGGCCTACTGGACTTCGCCTTTGTCAACAACAGGGTTAACACCCTTTGCACTCACATATGGTACGGAAGCCGTCATCCCCTGTGAGATAGGGGTGCGAGGTATCCGAGTATCTTCCCCCAATGTAAAAAACAATGTTGGTCTGATGTATAATTTAGATCAGCTCAAAAAAAGAAGGGAGCTCGCCCAGATACATTCTGCGGCATACAAGCAGCGCATGGCAAATTACCACGACCACAGAATCAAGCCGAGGTCCTTTCGAGTCGGGCAAATGGTACCGAAAAAGGTGGTGTCTGCTGGAACATCGACAGGGGTAGGCAAGCTAGATCCCAACTGGGAAGGGCCATACATTGTCCGGGAAGTAAGTCAAAATGGGGCATACAGGCTAGAAGACATCGCGGGCAAATGTCTTCCGCACTCCTGGAACGGACTCAAACTCAAAACCTACTATCAGTGGCTCAACACTCATCACACCATATCTTGTACTGATTCTCATTTTATGATCTTTAATTCCTTGTTTGTTCGTCATTTGCATTGTTTCTTCATTTGATTGCCATGATGTTCCGACCTCAATGCCAGTCTGGCAGATGTTTTTATTTGTCGGACACAAGATTAATGAACAACCTATTTTGTTCAAATTACTTGGCAAATTTATAGCAGGATATGCTCGCAAGCTTGGCATCCTCGCCACTAACTCCCTATCACTAAAGCAAGTTCGGCACCTATCGCCGCTAAACTCCCTAATTACAAGGCTAAATCTGCCTATAGTTAAAGGGCCCGGCACTTTCGCCAAGATCGCCCTATCAATAAATTAAGTTCGGTACCACACGCCGCAAAACTTAATAAGTTATAAGCCCCCCTATGCCTACGGACAAGGGGCTCAGCACCCTCGCCGAAACCGCTCGATCGCTAAAGTAAGTCTGGTACTATATGCCACCAAAACTTGTAGAATTACAAGGCTAAATCTGCCTGTAGTTAAAGGGCCTAACACTTTCGCCATGATAGCGCTATCAATAAATTAAGTTTGGTACCACATTCCGCAAAACTTAATAAGTTATAAGCCCACCAATGCCTACGAACAGGGGGCTCAGCACCCCCGTCGAAACTGCTCGGTCATTGAAGTAAGTTCGGCACCACACGTCGCAAAACTTAACCCTCAAAACCAACTACACTTAAAGAAAGGTCTCGGCACCATAGCTAAAAACACCCGAATCTCTAATAACGCTCTGCAGTCTCTCTAAGAACGTTGCCTACACCGGCCAAAGGTGACCTTCAACTTGGCATTGTAAATCCCTTAAATCGAAGTCTCGGACACAAGGTACGCGTCGTGAAGAACCCCCTATTTAAATAGCTCTTTTTAGCGGGCAGTGTCTTTATTTAATAAATTAGGGGCGATTTGGCGTTTTTATGTTATACCGAAAAAATCGATCTTAGGTTAATTAAACCGAACACGAATAGTAAACTTAAAACATAAGGAGAAGGAAAAAAGCTCGGATTTTCATTAAGGGGAAAATATATTACAAGGAGTTAGTCCTCATCTGGATACACATCATCCTGGAAGGACAGATCAAGTTCGGGATATCTCCCCTTTACAGTAGCATAAATCTTAGTGCTAAATGCCATGCACTTCTCTGCCAAAACTTCAGCATCCTTCTTCTCCCGAGCTTCCTCCCTCTTCTCCCACTCGGCCTCCTTCTCCTTGTATCGATCGAGTTCAGCTTACAGAGCGGAGTTGGACTCCTTTTCCCGAGTCAAAATGGCCTCCAACTCGACCACCTTCGTTGCAGCCTCCTCAGCCTGCTCTTGGGCCTTGTGAGCTTTTTCCTCGGCCTGCTCGTGGACCTTACGAGCCCTTTCTCCAACTTCGCCCATCCTCAATTTTATAGCGTCGAAGTTGGAGTCAGCTCGGGGACGCTTCGAAATAAGATCATTCATCTTCGCTATCGTCGTACCGATCAATTGGGAGCCCTACAAAACACAAAAATATATGTATAAGTGTATTTTCAAAAGAGGAGTAATACCGACAAGTCCGAATCACTCACCTCGAGCTGATGCCACTTTAATCGTTCAGCCAAATGCTCGACACTCAAGGCAATGAGGGGAGCGACTTCCTTCGGCATGCATGATGCTATGTGCATAAAGGTACTGAAATTCGCATCTTGGGAGGAGTATTTGTCCCCCATAGCCTCCCAAAACTCATAGAGTTCGCCGATAAGGGTCCGAAGGTCTCTTGGCCCCCTATCGCCACGGCCTCGAATCTCGGAGGGTGCAACAACCTTGGCCTCGGCAACCGAAGTCCCGTAAGCCTCAGTAATGGGAGTCCCTGAGACCCTCTATGGTGGTCGTCGCCGTCAGAACTTCGAGAGGAGGGTTCGCCTCCACTTCCTCCACAACCACGGGCATGCTTGAAGAACCTGCGGCGAGCTTCTGCCTCTTCGCTCTCATAATTTTTGCAGCTTGGCTCATCCTCCTCATAGCTACAAATAGAAAACAAATTAAAACAACTCATCAGTATCACGAAATAGGAAAGCATCAAACACTACCTTTTCTTTGACGAGGAACTAACTTCGAACCACAAGGATCCAGTAAATTCTTCAAGTCCAACTTGTCCTGGGCCAGCTTCCTCCAACGAGATAAGATCAACTCCTCTTCATTGGAGAGCCACAAGTTACCATCATTACGATTCGTGTATCTCCCCCACATTATACGCACTTGGAAGTCGGCTCACACTCTTTCCACCAGAAAGAACCGATCTTTCCATTTTTTTAAGGACTCCGGGTTCCTAGTGGACACCCCATATCCAGGCCGAGCTTGTATGTAATTTTGGTCCTCGGTACTAGCTCGAAGACCGACCACATGGGTTGCTCGAAATAAATTCAAGGTGAGCTCTATGCCCTATTCCACAGCCTAAATCTGGAGGGCGAAAAGAGTTCGCCAAGCGTTGGGGGTGGAGTTGCCCAATAGCCATATCAAAATACCTTAGCATGCTCACCTCGAAGCTCATCAAAGGGAGGCGAACACCGGCCTCCAGTTGCGCCTCATAAATGGTTGTCTTCCTCTTGTTAGCAAATTCGATGTTTGCCCTTTGTGAGGTGCTGGGTCTGAAGTTAGTTGGGCAAGGAGAGAACCGAGCTCCTCCTCTTTAACTGTCGAACCTATGCTCCCCACTCCAGGTAGTTTTTCCAAAAAGTGTAAAAATGTTAGTAATTTTTCCAAAAAGTGTAAAAAGGTTAGTAAAGTAAGTGAGAATTGACTAATTAAGGATAAAACAGTCAAATAATAGTTAAATTACTTAAAAAGTGAATTTTATGGACAGTAAGGACTAAAATGTAATTTCGCTTATAAATGACAAATTAAGTGTAAAGAAATATAAATTGCTTCATTTAACAGTTTAAAAATAGTAGTTGAGCTTATAATGGCAAAATTGTAATTATGTGACTAAATAGAATAATCTTATAGAAAATGCTAAGTTATTGTTTTGAATGTAATAACTGATTTTATAATTATGTTTATTTTTACATGATAATACTTAAGAATAATAATGAAAATTTTAGGAAATGTATCAATTATTAGTCACCGCTGAGCATATTGAGTGCTTAGCGTGTAGTTTTACTGCGCGTAGGTAATCAAGAGCAGGAGCAAGAGTTCACATTGCAGGATTTCTTTTAGAATGCTCTAGTCATATTAATTTTGGCATGTATATATAAGTGCAAACTTTACTCTTGGTCATGTAATGTATCGAAAGTTAATTTAACAAACTGAGTTTGGATTGTGAATGAAATGGATGGAATGAATGAATATCATTGTTATTATTGATTGTTGTGCCTCTGAGAGGTTGTGTGTTTGCATGAAAGATTTGGAGGCATTACTTGTATGGAGAAAGATGCTACATTTATTCAGATCATAAGATTTTAAAGTATTTGCTTACCCAAAAAGAACTCAATCTTAGACAGAGACGCTGGTTGGAGTTGATTAAAGACTATGATTGCTTTATCGACTACCATCCAGGGAAAGCAAATGTAATGGCTGATGCGCTCAGCAGAAAATTTATGTCAGGTAATGTTAGTGATTGAAATGAATTTGTGCAAGGCATTGATAAGTGTAACTGATTAATAGTGATCTTTGCAGCTCTTCGGGCAATGAACACCAGCTTAAGTTTGGCTGCAGATGGAGCTATAATAGTTGAATTGCGAGTTAAACCAGATTTTGTACATCAAGTGAAAGCGGCTCGAAAAAGAGATGACAAACTAAAGGCTATTGTGGAAAAGCTACAAAATAACAGTGAAAGTGACTACTCATTGTCAGATGATGGAAGCCTTTATTTCAAAGAAAGACTTTGTGTGCCATCACAGGAACAGTTTAAGAAAGAGATTCTTACAGAAGCACACCACAGTAGCTACGCTATGCATCCTGGGAGTAACAAAATGTACCAGGATTTGAAAATCTATTATTGGTGGCCAGGTATGAAGCGAGATGTGACTGAATTCGTGGGTAAATGCCTGACATGTCAACAGGTGAAAGTAGAACATCAGGTACCATCTTGACTTCTTCAACCACTTGTTATTCCCGAGTGAAAATAGGATCAGGTGACCATGGACTTTGTGACTGGGCTACCCATGACTCAGTGGAAACATGATGCCATTTGGGTAATAGTTGATCGCCTCACCAAATCAGCTCATTTCTTGCCAATTCGGATGGATTTTTCATTGACCAGGCTGGCAGAACTTTACATAAAGGAAGTGGTTAGATTGCATGGAGTACCTACATCCATTGTGTCAGATAGAGATCCCAAATTTACTTCTCACTTCTGAAAGAGTTTTCAAGATGCTCTGGGTACTAGACTTCGCCTCAGTACAGCTTTTCACCCTCAGACTGATGGACAGTCCGAGCGGGTGATTCAGACATTAGAGGATATGCTTCGATGTTGTGTCCTTGAGTTCGGCACTAATTGGGAAAAGCATTTACCCTTGGCTGAGTTTGCCTACAACAACAGCTATCAATCTAGTCTGAAAATGGCTCCATTTGAAGCATTGTATGGTAGGAAGTGCAGGACTCCTTTGTACTGGACTGAGTTGAGTGAAAGAAAGCTTTTGGCTTCGGACTTAATTCGTGACTCTGAAGAAAAGGTCCAGATCATTAAAAGCAGATTGAAGGAAGCAATGAATCGTCAAAAGTCCTATGCAGATTTAAAGAGAAAAGATGTCGAGTTTCAGGTCGAAGATAAGGTCTTTCTAAAGGTATCTCCTTGGAAAAAGGTTCTGAGATTTGGAAAGAAGGGCAAGTTAAGCCCTAGATTTATTGGTCCATATGAGGTACTTCAACGAGTGGGTCCCGTGGCCTATAGATTGAAACTACCATCTGCTTTGGAAAAGATACATGATGTCTTTCATGTGTCCATGCTCCAGAGATACAGGTCTGATCCGAGCCATGTGATAGCACCTGAAGAGATACAAGTTCAGGCTGACATGAGTTATGAAGAAAGGCTAGTAAAGATTTTGGCTAGGGAAGTCTGACAGCTTCAGAACAAACAGATTCCTTTGGTGAAAGTCCTATGGCATCACCATAATGTCGAAGAGGCAACATGGGAACACGAAGCAATGATGAGACAGCATTATCCTCTACTTTTTAGTTCAGGTAAATTTTGAGGACGAAATTTCTTTTAGTAGGGGAGAAATATAATTGCCTCAACACTGGGTCAGCCGTGAACAGTACTTTCCGATGGTGAATAATGCTTTTTGGGCCCAAAACGACACTCGAAAGTCAAAAATATTTTATTGGATCATTGGAAATTATTGGTCATGGTGAGTCCGGAATTGAAATTTGAAGTGAAATTGAGATCAAATAGGCTTCTAAAGGTCAAAAATACGAAAAAGGTAGCGAGTCAATTTCCCCGGTAAGGAAGGTGACTTGATTTTGCGTAAATAATTAAAAATAGTAAATGAACTCCAAAAATTACCAAATTTTGCATGCCTACATGAGTTTTTGTGTAGAATATTTTAGTGATGAGAATGGAATTTTTTGGTGACACCGACAGTTATCGAATCGGACCGATAAGTTTGAATCGGATCGATAACGAACTCCGATTGAGCCAAAAATTTGCGTGCTAACTATTTTTGATGTGATAAGAGTGATAAAATTATTTTTGGAGTGATTTGATGGCTGGAAGAGAGAGAAATTTGTTTGGGTGTTTAGGGGCCTAAATTAGGCCTTTTTAGTTATTTGGGCAAAACCCAATATTTTGGCCCAATTTTAGGCCCATTGGAGAGATATTTAAAGGCCAAAAATCTGGAGAAAACTCCAGAACTCAGCTCTTCTTCTTCCTTCCTCTCCTTGGCCGAATTCCCTTCCATTTTCTCTCTCTCTCTTGCTTCATAACCACTCAATATCTCTCTTAAATTCCAACTTAGGAATTGTAGTTCCATCCCTCTAATACACTAAAATAGCTTCACTTGATTGATATGGGCAAAGGAAGTGAAGAAATCAAGGAAAGAAAGAAAGAGGGGTAAGTTGGAGTTTGAGAATTTTAATGTTTTAAATTGATTTTTTAGTGATTGTTCATAGATTTTTGGGTGTAGATTATGATTATGAGGTTGGTTTTTGCATTTAAGGACAAGAAAATGAAGAAATCTAAGCTTAAATGGGCTGTCCTATATAGGTGAACAAGTGGAGGTGAGTTTTTCCAAGAACAAAGGCAAAGGAAAGGAACCTTAGACTCCCTAATTCAAGATAAATTTGTAAATGACTAATTAATATTTATATTTTCTAAGTTTATGAATTTTTCTTAATTATGTAATTAGGGTAAAAATGTCTAAAGTTGTTAATTGATGTAAAAATGTTAGGGTAATTGTAATTAAGTTAGAGAATTGATGAATAAAAGATGAAAATGAAAAAAATAAAATTTTTAAGGTGAAAAAGAATGGTGGCCGAAATTGTTATTAAGGGAAACTAGTGAGAAAAATGCAAATAATTAATATATGTTAGCTTAAAATCATAGTAGACATGATAATTCATGTTCTTGAATTTTTAGAGAATATTTGAAATTAATTTGAGAATTTTCAAGATTATTTATAGTGTATGTATATAGTAAAAGTTGTGATTTATACTAAATTAATTGATTATTTTAATGAAAATGATAATAAATAATGCATAAATAAATTTTATTGACATTTATGGAAATTATTGTGATTTTATTTAGAATTTCATGCTAATATGTATACTGAAAATAATTGAATTATTGGTTAATAATTGCATAAAAATGTTGAAAATGGTGAATTTATATGAAATTAAATTAAGGTCAATGAAAAGAAATAAAAAGTCAATTATTGA
Organism: Excoecaria agallocha; assembly: GCA_037975025.1. Lineage (NCBI taxonomy): Eukaryota > Viridiplantae > Streptophyta > Magnoliopsida > Malpighiales > Euphorbiaceae > Excoecaria > Excoecaria agallocha. The sequence continues at coordinate 14,431,489 of CM075806.1, read as the reverse complement.
ATTTTTCGAACTTGAAAATAATTAATAAAGTAATTATTACTGTGCCCTTAGAATTAGTCTGACAGTAAAAACTAGTTCTGGATATAGTTGGCTAGCCATAGGAATACCCTTTATCGCAGTGCAGGTCATGGCGACTTGCTTTGCTATGGATAGGATCATTGATCTCCATAGTTTAAGTGTTAAAGTGAAAAGTGAAAAGTGCAGTGTTCTGAGAATGATTTCTAGATAATCATTTCTCTTTTTAGTGGGGCCTGTGGGATCCATGTTCCGTGTATCCGGTCTGAGATTTTCTGTCGGATTTGTACTAGGGGCATAATGATAATAAATTGAGAAAGAAATTAAAAGACAATGAAAAGTAAGAAAAGAAAGTGAAAAAGGACCATAATGAAAGAAAAAGAAAGATTAGGAGCAAAATGGTAATTTTTCCAAAAAGTGTAAAAAGGTTAGTAAAGTAAGTGAGAATTGACTAATTAAGGATAAAACAGTCAGATAATAGTTAAATTACTTAAAAAGTGAATTTTATGGATAGCAAGGACTAAAATGTAATTTCGTTTATAAATGACAAATTAAGTGTAAAGAAACGTAAATTGCTTCATTTAATAGTTTAAAGATAGTAGTTGAGCTTATAATGGCAAAATTGTAATTATGTGACTAAATAGAATAATCTTATAGAAAATGTTAAGTTATTGTTTTGAATGTAATAACTAATTTTATAATTATGTTTATTTTTACATGATAATACTTAAGAATAATAATGAAAATGTTAGAAAATGTATCGATTATTAATCACCACTGAGCATATTGAGTGCTCAGCGTGTAGTTTTACTGCGCGCAGGTAATCAGGAGCAGGAGCAAGAGTTCACATTGCAGGATTTCTTTTAAAATGCTCTAGTGGTATTAATTTTGGCATGTATATATAAGTGCAAACTTTACTCTTGATCATGTAATGTATCGGAAGTTAATTTAATAAGTTGAGTTTGGATTGTGAATGAAATGGATGGAATGAATGAATACCGTTGTTATTATTGATTGTTGTGCCTCTGAGAGGTTGTGTGAGTTGTTTGCTTTTTAGGGGGCTAGTACTATATACAACCGTTATATTGCAAAATTTTTATTAAATGCATAGTATTTTGGACATTTATAGGTCAGCGGAAAATGGTAGTTTCAATTAAGTAATTGTGTTAAGTTGGAAAAAAAAAATTTTTTCAGTCTTCGGTACGTCGGTACAGTGTCAGGAGAGATAAGGGTGTTACATATATATTGTGTTATATATCTAACATTAGTATTAAAGCCTTGTTTTTATGTTCTGGCATGTGTTTATGTTTGATCTCTAATTTATATGTAAATTGGTAGATTCCAATACGTTGTAGGAACACCAAATAATTTTTTTTTGTATTCTTGATATATATATATATATATATATATATATATATATATATATATATATATATATATATATATATATATATGAACACTGAAAATTAGGTAAAAGTCCATAACACTAAATTGGAATTCGATAGTTTTAAATTTTGACCATAACAACGAATTCTTAGACCTTAAAAACCCCCCATAGGTCGAAATGTGGTAGCCAAAAAATGCCTTTAGGGTGGCATGTGTGCATGCCAAAAAGGCATGCGCGTGGCCACTTATCAGAGTAAAACGTCACACTGACACGTGCACTAATAGAGTTATGACACATAAACCACTGTGGTGGTGCCATATGTTAACACAATGTCAGGATAAAGTGTCATTATGACATGTGGACCAATGGGAGATTGATACACGGACCATTGCAGTGGTCCTACATGCCACAACATGTTAGGGTGGTGTGACACTTTAACACGTGGACCTCTGAGGGGTTGAAATCTGACACATTATGGTGGTGTTATGTGTCATGCATACGTGCCATTGAGTTACACGTGGCCTAATTAATGTTTGCCACATAGCTGACTATGGTTATGTCATGTGGCACAGTGGGTCCACTTGGATGCCACGTGGGCACTATGTGGACCAATGGGTGTATTAGACTAAGGTTTGATATGGTGATACTTAGCTCTGTGGAGTCGCGCCATGTGGTAGTAGTCTTATGCCAATGCATAGGGGTGCATGGGCACATGAACAACACCTTCGTTGGCGCATGAAGGCACTTTTGACCATCAAACCTGTAATGGCCTCAACACCGGTCTGGCCGTGAACAGTAAATTCCGATGGTGAATAGTGCACCCGGACCGTAAAACGGACCCGAAAGTGAAAAATATTTTATTTGACCATCGGGAAGTATTAGTCATGGTGAGTCCGAGGTTGAAATTTGAAGTGAAATAGAGGTCAAATAGACTTCCGAAAGTCAAAAATACGAAAAAGGTAGCGAGTCAATTTCCCTGGTAGGGAAGGTGACTTGATTTTGCATAAATTGTTAAAAATAGAAAATGAACTCCAAAAATTGCCATATTTTGCAGATCTTAATGAAATTTCATGTAGAATATTTTGGTATAAAGAAATGAATTTTTCGGCGATGTCGACAGTTGTCGAATCGAACCAGTTCGATTGAATCGGACCAGTAACGGACTCCGATTGAGCCGAAATTTTGTGTACTACCTAATTTTGATGTGATAAGAATTATGGAATTGAAATTGGAGTGATTTGGAGTGAGAAAATGGGAGAAATAATTTTGGACTTTAAATTAGGGTGTTAATGGGCTTTAACTAATTAACTAAGCCCATTAACCTAATTCAAGCCCACAAAGCCCAAAACCCAAAAGAGAAAAATCTCTGGAATCAGCCAGCACATCATCCTCTTCCTCCTCTCTTCCTCTTGGCCGACTCCTCTCCACCATTTTTGTTGGAATTTTTCTTCATTTTTCTCTCCATTTCACACCAAATCAAGCCACCTAATAGTAATTTCTGCCTCTCTAGTTAAGTGTTGTGACCTCCTCTCTTCAAATCAAGGAAGGAAATCAAGAAAAATAAGGAGAGAGAGTTTAGGGTTTCATTTGAGGTAAGTGAAACCAATGGGTTAAAATTATTTCTAAGGTGCCTACTTATGTTTTTGGGTGCCTAGACTTCATTTATGATGTTATTTATAGCATTTGAGGTTGAAAAATTAGAGTTCTAATGGCTTGAAAATTCGGCTTCCATAGGGAATCAAGGAGACTTGCAAGCTTCCAAGGCTAAAGGCAAGGAAAAAGAAGCTTAGGCACACTAGAACAAGAAAAGAAGGTTAGTGGCTAATAAATCTTAGTAATTTCTTTGATTCCAATTAAGTACCCTTTATGTAAGTTAGGGTTTATGTGATAAAATAATGATTTAATTGAAATTATTGATGAAATAGTGTATCTAGACCTTGAATAAGCATGTTAAAATGATTAAATGATTTATTGAATGATGATATGGTATACTTACCTTGATGGCCGAATTATACCTTAAAGAAAACCTAAGTGTATTTTGTGAATTTTGATGAATTTAAGCTTTTAAATGATACTAGAAATGAAATAATATGCTTAGAAATTTTTATGGAATTTATTGAAATTAAATGAATATTTTAGAGAATATTTTCAATTATGTAAGTAATGAAAATATGGCATCTATATGAAATAAAATGCAAATTGATGAGAAAGTGAATGATTTTGGTGAATTATGGTAGAATAATTCACAATCTATGTGAAAAGGAAAGGGGGAAAGGAAGAAATGACTACGAGAAATTTCGAGTAATGAAAAAATTGAAAACGTTAAAGTTTGATTTCAATTTCTATGAAAATGTGCCCTTAGAATTAGTCTGGCAGTAAAAGCCTAGCTTAGGATATAATTGGCTAGCCATAGGGACATCTGTACCGCGGTGCAAGTCACGGTGACTTGCTTAGTTATGGTAGGATCACTGATCGCCATAGCTTCTGTTTGTACCTGGTATTTGCTACGTGAAAAAATGGTCGCTGAGATCATTTTTCAGTCTATATGTGGCCCATGGGGGTCCACGTCCCGAGTATCCAATCTGAGAATTTCTGTCGGCACTGTACTAGGGGCATGAAATGAAATGAAAGTGATAATAAGTTAAAAGAAATGAAAAGAATGATAAAAATGAAGTTTAAAATGGAAAAAGGACTTAAATGAAAGAAAATGAAAGTTTAGGGGCAAAATGGTAATTTTGCCAAATTGGGTAATTAATAAGTAAAAATAAATGAGAAATGATTAACAAGGGCAAAATAGTAATTTTGGAGACCTAACAAGGTCAAAAAGATGAAATTTTATAGTACAGGGATTAAACTGTAATTTTACCCAAAAGTAGTGAAATAAGAAATAAGTAATGAATAATGGTGAAATTAATGTAAAGGAAATGAAAGTAAATGACTATAATGGCAAAATCGTAAATATTAAAGAAAAAAAGACATTTTTGGAATTTAGTAAAATTTTGAGGACTAAAAAGGAAATTAGTCGACCGTTATGAAATAAATGAGAAAAAAATGTAAATAATGTGAAAAATCACTGTTTTCACTAAAAGGTGCTGAAATGTTAAAATGTACGTATTTTGAAATTAATTGATTAAATAAAGTATAATAAAGAAATAAATATTGCAAAGAAAGTATTAGGATTGTTAGACACCACTGGGCATAGTTTATGCTCAGCATGTAGTTTTTACTGCATGCAGGTACAGCGCTGGAGGAGCAGTGATGCACAGAATGAAGGACAAGAAATTTTGTTATTATGTAAATTATGTAGACTTTGGCATGTATATAAATGATTAATATATATAAATATTTGGATATGTAAACATATATGTGTATGATTATGATGATGAGTTGTGTTGAAGTATTGGATATTTGATGGAGATTTTGGAGAAATGGAATGATTGTTATAGAAGTGTTGTGCCTCTGAGAGGCTGTGTGTTGTCTGATTTTTCAGGAGGCTAGACAAATACAGCCGTTATACTGCCGAAATTTTATTAAGTGAATAGTAACCCGGGACAGTTATAGGTCATTGAGTACCTAAATAATCGGTAATATCGAATTTTGATATTAGGTAAATGTTAATTAAAAGAAAAAAAAATTTTGGTTTACGTGCACTGTTCCGTATAATCGGAATGATAAGGGTGTTACAATTTTATTGGTATCAGAGCAAAGGTTTAGACGGTTCTAAGATCGGAGTGGGTAGTAATTGATTTATCTGTATATACATGTCAATTATGTTTAGGAAGTGAATGTTTTGGAACTAATGTGCATCTGCTCCTTTTGTTTTATAGTGAAAAGATGTCTACTGACCGAGGACAACAGTCAGCTGACAGCAGGAGTGAGGCATCGAGTAATATTGGGCGACAAGAGGCCCCACAACAGAACCCTCCTCCTGTAGCACCGCCTCCTTTCCCTCAGCCAGACTTCCTTGATTTGATGGCTGACTACATTCAGCAGAGACTGCAGGCAGCTCCAGCTCCGGCGCCGCCTCAGCCGACAGTAGTACAGATTCAGCTAGCGCCGCCTAGGCGGAGACCTATCCTGGAACAATTAAAGAGATTGGGGGCAGAAGACTTTTCTGGCAGAGAACCTTTGACACCTGCAGTGGCTGAAGAATGGATATACAAGATAAAGAGATTGTTTGAGATAACCCACAGTCCACTGGAAGAAAAATTTGAAGGTGTTGTAGCCTTACTTCAGGGTCCTGCATTCATTTGGTGGGATTCTGTCAGAAGACATACTCCTGCAGATCAGTTGAGTTGGGAGTACTTTGTGGACCAGTTTGAGAAGAAATACATTGGGTCCGAGTATAAGGCCACTATGCAAGAGGCTTTCTGGAGATTAAAACAGGGAAACAAGACAGTGGCAGAGTATGAGAGAGAATTTGAGCGGTTGAGTGCTTACCTGGATGAAGGCCAGGCTACAGAGGAGAAATTATATTACAGATTTGAGAGAGGCCTACATACTGAGCTTAAACAGATTATTGGAGCTCAGAAGTATCCTACCTTGCGTGCTATGGTGGAGACAACCATAAAGTTAGAGACGACTCAGGCTGAGCAAGCTGAGAGACAGTCCCGATTTCAACAAAAGAGGAAGCAGGGACAGTTCAGTGGTAAAGGGAAGAAAGCAAAGGGATCTCAGGCATTTCAGGGACAGTCACCTGTAGCTGCAGGCCGAGGTCAGGGTAGTGCATCTCGAGGCAGAGCTCCGACTATTAGTACTCCTCGGGACCGAGATAGTGATTCTGCAGTGGCTTGTGAGCACTGTGGTAAGTTTCACTCTGGAGAGTGCAGATTTCTGACAGGAGCCTGTTTCAGATGTGGATCCAGAGATCATCGGATCAGAGACTGTCCTGCTATGCAGAATACCTCAGTTAATTCACCAGCATCAGGTACAGGATCCTCAGCTCCTAGAGGTCGTGGTAGGGGAGCCGCCCCTCACACTTCAGCCTCCAGACCTGTTGGACAGACATCACAGGATCAGAGGAGAGTATCGGGTCAGACCTATGCTGTCAGAGCACTTGAGGATGAGGATGCCCCAGATGTAATAGTTGGTACGTTTCTCTTGTTATCTAATTCAGTGCATGCTTTGATTGATCCGGGTTCCACGCATTCTTACATTAGCACTGCCTTAGTATGGGATAGAGGGATGAAAGAGGAATGCTTGGACCAGGATGTTTTGGTGAGCAATCCTCTGGGGCATAGTGAGTGGTAGATAAAGTATACAGATAGTGTCCTATTAGTGCTCAGGGACACATCTTTCTGGCAAACCTGATCGCTTTGCCTTTCCATGAGTTCGACGTGATACTGGGGATGAATTGGTTATCCGCCCACCAAGCGACTGTCGATTGCAGAAAGAAGAGAGTCACCTTAAAGCTTAGCGATGATCGAGAAGTTACAGTGGTAGGTGTGAGAACTGATTTTCTGTCCGATGTGATATCCGCCACTGCTGTAAAAAGGTTGATTAGAAAAGGATGTGTGGCTTATATGTGTTATGCAGTGGAAGCAAAGAAAGTCAGTCCAAAGATGTCAGAAGTACCTACTGTCAGGGAGTTTCAGGATGTCTTTCCTGATGAATTGCCTGGTTTACCGCCTGACAGGGAGGTAGAATTTTCTATTAATGTTGCTCCAGGTACTGTACCTATTTCCATTGCTCCCTATAGGATGGCACCTGCAGAGTTAAAAGAATTGAAAATTCAGTTGCAAGAATTGTTAGATAAGGGGTTTATTAGGCCCAGTGTTTCTCCCTGGGGTGCGCCAGTCCTGTTTGTTAAGAAGAAAGATGGTACACTCAGGTTGTGCATTGACTATAGGCAACTGAATAAAGTCACCATTAAGAACAAGTATCCTCTCCCTCGCATTGAAGACTTGTTTGATCAGCTTAAGGGAGCAGGTGTTTTCTCGAAGATTGACTTGAGATCAGGCTATTATCAAATGGGAGTGAAAGAAGTAGATGTGCCGAAGACTGCTTTTCATACCAGGTATGGCCACTATGAATTTCTGGTTATGCCTTTTGGGCTTACGAATGCTCCAGCCGCCTTTATGGACTTGATGAATAGGGTTTTTCATCCCTATTTGGACCAGTTTGTGGTAGTTTTTATTGATGACATTCTGGTCTACTCCAAGACGCCGGAAGAACATGATAAGTATCTGAAGCTTGTTCTGCAAGTCCTAAGGAAAAAACAGTTATATGCTAAGTTTAGCAAATGTGACTTCTGGTTAAATGAGGTGTCTTTTCTGGGTCATGTAATCTCAGCAGAAGGTATTAAAGTGGATCCTTCAAAGATTGATGCGATTATTCAATGGAAACCACCCAAGAATGTTACTGAAGTGAGGAGTTTTCTAGGTTTAGCCGGGTATTATAGGACATTCATTAAAGGTTTTTCTACTATTGCAATACCTTTAACCCGGTTACTACACAAGAATGTTAGATTTGTGTGGACTGATGCTTGTCAGCAATGTTTTGAAAGACTAAAAAGTATGTTGACTGAAGCTCCAATTCTTACTCAACCTGAATCGGGTAAGGATTTTGTGGTTTATAGTGATGCATCCAGGAATGGATTAGGGTGTGTTTGATGCAGGAAGGCAGGGTGATTGCATATGCCTCCCGACAGTTGAAAACACATGAGAAGAACTACCCTACCCATGATCTGGAGTTGGCAGCCATTGTTCTTGCGCTGAAAATTTGGAGACATTATTTATATGGCGAGAGATGCTACATCTACTCTGATCATAAGAGTTTAAAATACCTTCTCACTCAGAAAGAGCTTAACCTTAGACAAAGGCGATGGTTGGAATTGATCAAGGATTATGATTGCTACATCGATTACCACCCAGGAAAAGCTAATGTAGTAGCTGATGCACTTAGCAGGAAATTTATGTCAGGTGATGTGAATACCCTTAAGTAATTAGTACAAGTGATTGGTTTGTTTTAGTAATTGACTGTTTTGTTTGCAGCTCTCCGAGCTATGAATGTCCATCTAAGTTTAGCTTCAGATGGAGCCCTGGTAGCTGAATTACAAGTAAAGCCTGACTTTGTGCATCAAATTAAGACTGCTCAGTTAGAAGATGATCGGTTGATGAGCATTAAGAATAGACTTCAGAATGGCAGTGTAGAGAATTACTTCTTGAGTGATGATGGAAGCCTTTATTTTAAGCAAAGGCTTTGTGTTCCAAACCATGAAGAGTTGAAGAAAGGTATTCTAACTGAAGCACATCATAGCAGTTATGCAATGCATCCTGGAGGCAATAAAATGTATCAAGATTTGAAAGCTTTCTATTGGTGGCCAGGTATGAAACGAGATGTGACAGAATTTGTAAGTAAATGTCTGATCTGTCAGCAAGTAAAAGCTGAGCACCAAGTTCCTTCAGGGTTGTTGCATCCTTTGTTAGTACCCGAGTGGAAATGGGACCGAGTGACCATGGATTTTGTGACAGGCTTGCCACTGACTCAGAAAAAGCATGACGCCATTTGGGTGATTATAGATCGACTCACCAAGTCAGCTCACTTTTTGCCAGTACGGATGGACTATCCTTTGTCTAAACTGGCAGAATTGTACATTAATGAGATAGTAAGATTGCATGGAGTGCCATCTTTCATTGTTTCTGACAGGGATCCGAGGTTTACTTCTCGATTCTGGCACAGTTTTCAAGATGCTTTGGGTACGAGGCTTCACTTTAGTACAGCCTTTCACCCTCAAACAGATGGCCAGTCCGAGAGAGTGATCCAGGTTTTGGAGGATATGCTCAGATGTTGCATTCTAGAGTTTGGATCCAGTTGGGAAAAGCATTTACCTTTGGCAGAGTTTGCATACAATAATAGTCACCAATCCAGCTTGAAAATGGCACCTTTTGAAGCCCTGTATGGTAGAAAGTGCAGAACTCCTCTATGTTGGACCGAATTGAGTGAAAGGAAGTTAGTAGGTTCTGATTTGATCCGTGATTCTGAAGAGAAAGTTCGAGTCATTAAAGGTAGATTGAAAGAAGCTGCGGATCGTCAGAAGTCCTATGCTGATTTGAAGAGGAAAGACATAGAGTTTCAAGTGGGAGATCGAGTTTTCCTGAAAGTATCTCCGTGGAGAAAGATCTTAAGATTTGAAAAGAAGGGCAAGTTAAGTCCTAGATTTATTGGCCCTTATGAGATACTTCAGCGAGTGGGTCCCGTAGCGTATCGACTAAAGTTGCCTTCTGAATTGGAAAAGATACATGACGTGTTCCACGTGTCTATGCTCCGTAGATACAGATCGGATCCTAGTCATGTGATTACACAGGAAGAGATTCAAGTGGCTGACGACATGACTTATGAAGAGGAACCAGTGAAAATCTTAGCAAGAGAAGTTCGTCAACTCAGAAACAAGCAGGTTCCATTAGTGAAAGTACTGTGGCACCATCGCAATGTTGAAGAAGCTACTTGGGAACCGGAAGCCACTATGAGATATCAGTATCCCCATCTCTTCAATACAGGTAAATTTCGAGGACGAAATTTATTTTAGTAGGAGAGAATTGTAATGGCCTCAACACCGGTCTGGCCGTGAACAGTAAATTCCGATGGTGAATAGTGCACCCGGGCCGTAAAACGGATCCGAAAGTGAAAAATATTTTATTTGACCATCGGGAAGTATTTGTCATGGTGAGTCCGGGGTTGAAATTTGAAGTGAAATAGAGGTCAAATAGACCTCCGAAAGTCAAAAATACGAAAAAGGTAGCGAGTCAATTTCCCTACTAGGGAAGGTGACTTGATTTTACATAAATTGTTAAAAATAGCAAATGAACTCCAAAAATTTCCATATTTTGCAGATCTTAATGAAATTTCATGTAGAATATTTTGGTATAAAGAAATGAATTTTTCGGCGATGTCGACAGTTGTCGAATCGAACCAGTTCGGTTGAATCGGACCAGTAACGGACTCCGATTGAGCCAAAATTTTGTGTACTACCTAATTTTAATGTGATAAGAATTATGGAATTGAAATTGGAGTGATTTGGAGTGAGGAAATGGGAGAAATAATTTTGGGCTTTAAATTAGGTGTTAATGGGCTTTAACTAATTAACTAAGCCCATTAACCTAATTCAAGCCCACAAAGCCCAAAACCCAGCCTATATAAAGAGGAAAATCTCTGGAATCAGCCAGCACATCATCCTCTTCCTCCTCTCTTCCTCTTGGCCGACTCCTCTCCACCATTTTTGTTGGAATTTTTCTTTATTTTTCTCTCCATTTCACACCAAATCAAGCCACCTAATAATAATTTCTGCCTCTCTAGTTAAGTGTTGTGACCTCCTCTCTTCAAATCAAGGAAGGAAATCAAGAAAAATAAGGAGAGAGAGTTTAGGGTTTCATTTGAGGTAAGTGAAACCAATGGGTTAAAATTATTTCTAAGGTGCCTACTTATGTTTTTGGGTGCCTAGACTTCATTTATGATGTTATTTTTAGCATTTGAGGTTGAAAAATTAGAGTTCTAATGGCTTGAAAATTCGGCTTCCATAGGGAATCAAGAAGACTTGCAAGCTTCCAAGGCTAAAGGCAAGGAAAAGGAAGCTTAGGCACACTAGAACAAGAAAAGAAGGTTAGTGGCTAATAAATCTTAGTAATTTCTTTGATTCCAATTAAGTACCCTTTATGTAAGTTAGGGTTTATGTGATAAAATGATGATTTAATTGAAATTATTGATGAAATAATGTATCTAGACCTTGAATAAGCATGTTAAAATGATTAAATGATTTATTGAATGATGATATGGTATACTTACCTTGATGGCCGAATTATACCTTAAAGAAAACCTAAGTGTATTTTGTGAATTTTGATGAATTTAAGCTTTTAAATGATACTAGAAATGAAATAATATGCTTAGAAATTTTTATGAAATTTATTGAAATTAAATGAATATTGTAAAGAATATTTTCAATTATGTAAGTAATGAAAATATGGCATTTATATGAAATAAAATACAAATTGATGAGAAAGTGAATGATTTTGGTGAATTATGGTAGAATAATTCACAATCTATGTGAAGGAATGGAAAGAAATGACTACGAGAAATTTCGAGTAATGAAAAAATTGAAAACGTTAAAGTTTGATTTCAATTTCTATGAAAATGTGCCCTTAGAATTAGTCTGGCAGTAAAAGCCTAGCTCAGGATATAATTGGCTAGCCATAGGGACATCTGTACCGCGGTGCAAGTCACGGTGACTTGCTTAATTATGGTAGAATCACTGATCGCCATAGCTTCTGTTTGTACCTGGTATATGCTACGTGAAAAAATGGTTGCTGAGATCATTTTTCAGTCTATATGTGGCTCATGGGGGTCCACGTCCCGAGTATCCAGTCTGAGAATTTCTGTCGGCACTGTACTAGGGGCATGAAATGAAATGAAAGTGATAATAAGTTAAAAGAAATGAAAAGAATGATAAAAATAAAGTTTAAAATGGAAAAAGGACTTAAATGAAAGAAAATGAAAGTTTAGGGGCAAAATGGTAATTTTGCCAAATTGGGTAATTAATAAGTAAAAATAAATGAGAAATGATTAACAAGGGCAAAATAGTAATTTTGGAGACCTAACAAGGTCAAAAAGATGAAATTTTATAGTATAGGGATTAAACTGTAATTTTACCCAAAAGTAGTGAAATAAGAAATAAGTAATGAATAATGGTGAAATTAATGTAAAGAAAATGAAAGTAAATGACTATAATGGCAAAATCGTAAATATTAAAGAAAAAAAGACATTTTTGGAATTTAGTAAAATTTTGAGGACTAAAAAGGAAATTAGTCGACCGTTATGAAATAAATGAGAAAAAATGTAAATAATGTGAAAAACCACTGTTTTCACTAAAAGGTGCTGAAATGTTAAAATGTACGTATTTTGAAATTAATTGATTAAATAAAGTATAATAAAGAAATAAATATTGCAAAGAAAGTATTAGGATTGTTAGACACCACTGGGCATAGTTTATGCTCAGCATGTAGTTTTTACTGCATGCAGGTACAGCGCTGGAGGAGCAGTGATGCACAGAATGAAGGACAAGAAATTTTGTTATTATGTAAATTATGTAGACTTTGGCATGTATATAAATGATTAATATATATAAATATTTGGATATGTAAAGATATGTAAACATATATGTGTATGATTATGATGATGGGTTGTGTTGAAGTATTGGATGTTTGATGGAGATTTTGGAGAAATGGAATGATTATTATAGAAGTGTTGTGCCTCTGAGAGGCTGTGTGTTGTCTGATTTTTCAGGAGGCTAGACAAATACAGCCGTTATACTGTCGAAATTTTATTAAGTGAATAGTAATCCAGGACAGTTATAGGTCATTGAGTACCTAAATAATCGGTAATATCGAATTTTGATATTAGGTAAATGTTAATTAAAAGAAAAAAAAATTTTCGATTTACGTGCACTGTTCCGTATAATCGGAGTGATAAGGGTGTTACAAAACCGGCTTAAATTTTTTTAAAATAATTTTTTAAATTTTTTAGTCAATTTTAAAAATTTTTTTGAAGACCAAAAAAATATTTTTAGATTTTTTTAAAATTAAAATTTTTTGAAAAATTGTAAAAAATGTGTTTTCTGCCTTTATAAATTTTCAAATTTGTTTGGAAATAAGTTTTAATCATATATGTTTTAAAATTAAAATTTTTTGAAAAATTGTAAAAAATGTGTTTTCTGCCTTTATAAATTTTCAAATTTTTTTGGAAATAAGTTTTAATCATAAAAAATTTGTCCTTATTTTTATTGAAATAAGTTTTAATCATATATGTTTGTACATGAGTATACTGACTATTTATTTTTTGTTATGTGTAACAAAAAATGATGATGATAAGGATATTCATGATTCTGCGGACTCCTCATGGTATTGCAAAGGCTGATGCAAAAAGTGCTTAAAGTTTGTAACATGAGGATGCATAAAAAGGGTCGAGCTAATGACATTGATGCAATAGTGCATCATATTGTTTGAGTGCATGAACAAATGCATGAGTGCATTTGATCTGGTGGCCAGAACCAAGGAAAGATTGACAGGACCTTGATTAACATGATGGTTAACTCTTTTGATCACTATTTAGATCTAAGAAACTAGATGGTTGATGCTTAGAGTATAGGAAATGGAATTTATAGAAAGTACATGTATCTAGTTTTTGTTCAAGGTAACCAAAAGAGGAGTGTTGTGAAATAACACTAAATCTGAGATAGCGCTTAGAAGTGGACGTACTGTGCATCTTCCATGGCTTCATGATCAAGTTCATGAGGTCCCTTATCAGTTGTTAAAGGTGGTTAAATATTCATTTCCTGTATTGAGACAAGTTATGGGAAATATTAGACTGCCTTAATAGTTGGCATGAATGTCAATTTTTGTTAGCAGATTTTTTGGATAAGATTTATGCTTCCTATTGTTATTTTATAACAAGTGTGTCTTAGTTTTGGAAATTGTTAGATTTTCATTGATTAAATAAATGTGTTTATTTTGGATATTATGTTGGCATTTAATATTTATTATAAATGTATTTATTTTATTGTTAATTGCTTTACAATTTTTTATGAGTAAAATAATTACATGATAATTGAGTTAAGACTTAGTTTATCAAACTTATAATATTCTCAATTAAGTTTGAGAACTTAATGTCTAACAATTCTGATTTAGTATGCATGAAATTTTAACTCGTAAAGTTAGACATTAGAACTTAGATGGTAACCTTTTCGAATTTAGGCCTAATAGATAGCTTTATTAGGTTATTATTTCAAATGCATAGTAAATTGCATGTTTTGCCTTATCTTCTTTAATAATATATAATTATACCATTAGTGATCAGACGATCCAAATGGCTACTACTTCTAAATTTGGAGCATATAAATCCAGTATATACTTTAAGAGCAAAAGGCTCTAAACACCTTAAGTTCGGTTATGGCCGAACTTAAGGATGGCATCATAGCCAAGCATAGGTGGGACCGAGATGCTTATATGGCATAGAAAAAGAGGAATTTAACTGTTCGTATCATATTGCTAAATGCAATAGATGATGACATCACTAAGTAATTCTGCAAGTATCAAAATGCAATGGATTTGTGGATCGTTTTGCGAGAGAATTTTAGAGGTATGTCTCTGACTAAGCCTCGATCATTAATGATCAAGTTTGATACTTATCAGAAAAATTATGATTATACAATGCAGAAACATCTAAGAGAAATGAAAAATATAATATGTAAACTTAGTGAAGCTAGTCATAAATTGACCAATGAGCAGCAGGTCCAAACTGTTATCCATTTCTTACCCAAGAGTTAGAAGAATATGAAAATGCAACTAAGTCATATGAACAATATAAAGACATATGGGGATGTCGCTTGTCATTTAGAGTTTAGAAAGGACCGTTTGGCGGCAATGAAGGTAGATGCCAAAGTGCATATGGCACAGTCCCATTTTGGTGGAATGAGTTCTAACCAAAATAAGAAAAGATGCTTTAAAATTAGGGATAAGGAAAGGGCTCAAGAACCTAAAAAGTAGAAGGTGAAATAGAATATCAATAGGTTCAAAAGCAAAAAGAAGATAAACATTTCAAGAGTCAAATATTTCAATTACCAACATATAGAACACTATGCAAGAGACTACAATGTGCCCTAATAGATACACTATCCTAACTCAAGAGTGAGTGAAATTTGTGTATCTAATTATATATTTCTAACTAAATCTCATCCTTTATGGGTGGTGGATTTAAAAGCAACAAATTACGTGACAAAGGATTGAAATACCTTTGTAGAATTTTGAATAATAAAGCTAAATGGATTTATGTGGAAAAAAATACTAGAGTGGCAGTTAAAGGGATTGGTACATGTAGATTAGTCTTGCATGAAGGCTAAATCCTACTCCTACATGATGTACATTATGCCCCGGATATTCATAGGAATTTAGTTTCTATTTTAACCTTAATGAAACTTGGTTTTGATCTGCATTTTAAGGATGACTGTAGGGCCCGTATAATTGTCAAGTTTTGAAATAATAAATAAAAAATCGCAGCAAAAAATAGAAACCCACCATGGATCCATGTGATCCAATTGATTCAATAGAAAACGTGTAACGAATACCAACCTCTCGAAGCACAGACAAATCGAATTTGCAGGTGCGACCTCACACTAACCAACACCCTTTATCAATATCCACACACGAATGCAATGAACAGAATCACTTGGGATGCTAACTCCCTTCCTTAGCGGCTAGGGTATGTTTTCTCTCTTTCTCAAAGTTACAGTAGAAAAATGAATTTTTTCTTTCTAAGTGACGACTGCCACTCTTAATTTAGTATATTTAAAAATTAAGGTTTAACCACATGTATTACTATATATATAGTTAACCTAAAACTAATTTAGAGAGATAAAATTTTGGACCCACATTTCTTATTAAAATAAAAAATACTTTATTTTTTATTTAAAATAAGAATAATAACATTAATCTTAATTAATATATACATACACACACACATATATGAGTGTGTGTGTGTGTGCATATATATATATATATATTGAATTTTAATTTGTCATAAAATAAAATTCGAAATACCCGAATTAACCCTTGGTTCATTTATTACATTCTATATATGTGACCCAATAGGTTCATATTATATTGGCAGTGGACCCCAATCCCATCATAGGCCCATAAGTCATAAGCGGCCTCTAGCAAGACATTATGACTACCCAAATAATATGAATATCGATAATTCGATTTTAACCTAATAGAACATTTTATAATCCCTTTGTCACACGATATCTTATTTGAACATAAGTCATGGTCCATGCCAAACTTATATAGTCCAAACATATAATGTTTTTATCATTAAGAGATGAACAAATTCCTTTTTGATTATTCACTATCCTCTGCATGATTCTCATCATATCCTATCATAACCTTTATGATTATCTGCTTAAAGATAATGATTAATTATGTCAAAACATAATATTCGTCATGCAGGATACTATGATAATCTTAGGTCTAAGGATCAATAACATAACTATTATAAAATCAATAATGACACTAACCTATGTAGTATCTCATAATAGGTCTATCCAGTATTCTATTCTCTAACAAGTACCTATAAGTTTAATTCATATCACCATATATAATCCTTCCATAATTCTCAATCAAACTCATACTAGTCTTTATTTATTATTATTTTTTAATTGATAAATGACTAGGGATAGTTAAAATAACATTAGATTGTTATTTATAAATATTATTATAGTGTAACATGCCAATAATATAATAACATGAAGAAAACCTAATTTTATAAAATTAAATGTGACATTACATAAAGGACCAAATATTTGGCCTAAGGTATAACCACTAATAATAATACCCTAATAGGATTATCAAGTGTATATGTATATGTAGGCTTGCATTATCATGGTTAGATTATATTGATTTATTTATGAGGACATATTTAACATTAGCGATAAATTTAAGGTTAAATTTGTCAATTTGTAAAATTAGGAAATATTGCATGTAATATGAGAACTATAGGGCTGAATTGAGAGATGAATGATAAATTATGTTAAATAGATGATTAAACTATAAAAGAAAGACTAAAAGGGGATTTGGTGATGGGACCATTCATTAATCAACACTTAGCCTTTTAAAAAGGGTTAAATTAGTGAGATTTAAAGAAGAAATATGAAATTTAGAGGCAGCAAAAGGAGTCAGCCACTCTTGCCTCACTTTTTACAATTTTTCTTTATCCTCTTCTATTTCAAACATGCATTAAGCACTACTACTTTGTTGAAGGTGAATTAAGGAGAAGAATTTGTTAAATTTCAAAAAGATAGGTAAGTAATTTATGTAAATAATTTAAAGCAAAATCATCTCCAACTCTTGGCTTTAGATTAAATGTAAAATGGAAATACAATTAGATTTTGACAAGTTAATTAATGGAATTTTATACTAATAGCTGAAGATGAAGGTGTGGAGAAAGGCAAAGAGAATGTTCGAAGATTTTTGGCTCATAGGAAGGAAACAAGAAGAGGTAAGGGTTTAATTTCTTAGTTTATGATGTGATTCTTCCTTTTATTGTCAAACAATTCAATTTTGATTGTATTATTGTTATAGAGAGGAAATTAATGATAATTTAGCCATATATGTAATGAAATAAGAATGGTTAGTGTAAGATCAACAAGACCCCTTGAGAATGTTTTTGTTCTAACGGGAGTTGTAGATCTCTAAATTGCACAAAACTAAAGGGTTATTAAACTAAAAATGCAGATACTCATTTTATATGAGAGACCATCTAGTGATTTTAACAATAAAATAACTAAAATTGAGTTTAAAAGAGGGAGTTGATGGTTGTCCTTGCATTCTGGATAGCCTATGGTTTGATAGAGAATTCTCTTAACCCAATTGTCTATTTGGATTGATTTTTATAAAATGGAAATTAAATACATGTGGGAACATAATTCTAGAAAACCATTTGGGCTAATTTTGAGTGTAACTAGGTCAAGTAAGCCAAGCAAAGTTCAGCAGAGAAGTTATTGTGGGGGGGAGGGGGGGTTTAAATTCTATTTAGGGTCACGATGGGTACAGATTGGTGACCACCGTGACCCTTGTCTATTTTGGTGGGTCACAGTTGGAAGGATTTTGTGAACATCGTGACCCTAACTTTTGTATGAATAGTATCTCTTTTTGCATAAGCCTCACGGTGGGCACAAATGTGTGACCACTATAACCCCTCCTGTTGTATGAAAAATATTACTTATTCTTTTTCTTTTTTAAATGAGTTATAAGTTTGATTAATCTTTTTAAATGACTGTAATAATTTGATTGTCCTACACTTGAACCTAATCATAATTGCTTGAATTA
This sequence comes from Excoecaria agallocha, assembly GCA_037975025.1. Classification (NCBI taxonomy): domain Eukaryota; kingdom Viridiplantae; phylum Streptophyta; class Magnoliopsida; order Malpighiales; family Euphorbiaceae; genus Excoecaria; species Excoecaria agallocha. The sequence goes on along the minus strand of CM075806.1, from coordinate 14,413,219 downwards.
TTTTGTGAGAAATGAATGACTTAAACATAATGAAAGCATTAGAACATGCATTTAAGCTATTCTTACATTAACTTTATTTATATTCTGTTCATAATAATTTTGAATATAAAGTTTACAAAGTTGTCTTATAAAGTGTATCATTAAGTAGGGGCCTACTAGAGTCAGAATAATGGGTAAATAGGTATGCCTAGAAGCATCGCAGCTGCTTCTGTCATTTTTGACACTTCGGTGTTTTCTATTGAGACCATGTCTTTTCTATTTAATGAAACTAGTTGAATTACTAGTTTAAGGCAATGCCTCTTCTATTTTGATACCTATGGTATCCTCTGTTATGTCCCATTACCCATGATAAGTGTGCATTTTACAATATTTTTAAGTGTTTTAGTTGGTTTATTGTGTTAGTTTTATAGTATTTTAGTTAATCTAGAGTTTAATTTTTTTAATTTGTGATTTAAGGGTTTAATTATGTTTAATTGTGTTTTAGGTGTACAATTGAAACAAAAAGAATAAGTTGAAGGACTAAAAGGATAATTTCACAAAACAAGATGAAGAAAAGCATCGTTTATAGTCTAGAGAAGGACCATTCGGTGGAATTAATTCTTGATTCCATCGAATGGCCTTTTGAAGTGAGGGAAAGAAGACCATTCGGTGGAATCAAGAATTGATTCTACTCAATGAACCCCTTTTGAAGGCTAAACAGGGTTATTCGGTGGAATTTGATTTTCTATTCTCTGAAATGAGTTTTTGTTGAAGTTTTAGAGGAAGTGATTTGGTGGTTTCAAAATCTATTAAGAGAGATTAATATTGAGAAAGGAGGAATCGAGAATATACTGGAATTGAATTTTCGTGGAAAAGAGTTTAATGAAAGTGTAGGAAGTTAAACTAGATTTTTATGCTGAATGTTAAATTGTTCTTAACAAAAAATTTAATATTTAAGAAAGATATTCTTGATTCAAGGTATCGGGTTTTATTCATCTAGTTTTTCATAATTACTTGTGTTTTTAAGAAATCAAGTTATTGCAATTAAAGGTTATGGTGGATAGTCCCATAGTGAAAGTTGTTTTTGGATATTGATTGTTACCCTATTTTAATTACTTGTTCATTCTTGTTTTTTTTTTAATTTTAAGTCATTCATAATTTGTTTTGATTTATTATTTTAGTTTTAAATCTTTATCATAACTTCTAGGATTTCTTCTCTCTCTCTACACATAATTTTCATTCTAAAACTCAAAATCTTTTATACACACATAAGTTTTCCTTGGGTTCGATATTTAGGATTTTAATTTATATTTTTCTATATTACTAGCCGATCTAGTACACTTGCTAGATGCTGGTCAAGTTTTTGGCGCTGTTACTGGGGAAAATATTGACGTATATTATTTATTTTAAGTTTTATAGTGAATTTTATGTGTTTCTTATCTCCTCTTATCTATTTATGTTCTAATTCTGTTTGTTATTCGTGCAGGTGTCAATAGTTTATGATAAGGAATCGACCAATATTGGCTATTGATCCTAAGATTGAGAGGACATTTTATAGGATAAGAAAGTTGAAAGCCAACATGAATCTAAAAGATTAGGAAATCCTTAGAGATCCACCTCTCATAATAGACCCACCAGCTAGGGTGGAAGATCCACAATATAGGAATGAGCAAGGCAATAATTATCAACCTCAAAGGGATGGGTTTAGACCTACAACCATTAGGCATTATGCCATTCCTATGTGGAATGAAGAACATAAGAATATTAGGATCCCTCATAACCAACCATTTGAGATTAAGCCTGCCACCATCACTATGGTGCAAGAAAACCAATTTTTTGGTTCAGAGATAGAGAATCCTGCACAATATTTAGATATGTTCTTAGAAATAAGTGGCACGGTTCAAATACCAAATGTGTCTACTGATACTATTAGACTTAAATTGTTTCCTTTTACCTTCATAGGTAAAGCTAGGGATTGGTTAATAATGCTTCCAAATCAATCTATCCAATCATGGCAACAAATGCAAGAAAAGTTTTTGTGCAAATTCTTTCCACCCACCAAAACTGCCCTTATTAGGAAAAACATCAATGAATTTCAGCAGTTATATGATGAGCCATTTCATAAGGCTTGGAAAATATTTAAGAGACTATTAAAAAGTTGTTCACATCATGAATTTACTGTTTATTAATTGATGCATATTTTTTATACAGGTGTGAATCAAGTTACACGATCTTTGTTAGATGCAGAATCAAATGAAAGTTTCATGAACAAAATACCTGAAGAAGTATTCCTATTTCTTGATGAGATGGCAACTAATGATGTACAATAGGCTAGCTTAAGAGCCACTCAAAAGAAATAGGAAGTTCATAGCATAGATATTTTGCCATGATAAATGCTAAAATATAATTGTTAACTAAAGAATTGAATGGTTTGAAAGCTCAAAATGTTTATGCTTTGTCTAATGGAACTGATTTTTATGCAGAAAATCAAGGAGTTATGAAGAATGGGGAAGGAGTAGTAGAGGATGCGAATGCCTTAAACCCATATAGCAATACCTATAACTCGGGATGGACGAACCATCCAAATTTTGTATGGAGAGAAGGTAATCAAGCATCTACATCAAATTCTCAACCTAGACCCCCTTTTAATCAAAATTTAGCTTCCAATAGCCATCCACTGTACCAAAATTCAGCACAACCACACTACCCTTCTAACCATCAATTACTACCTTATCAACCACTCGAATTTCAAAAACCTCCACCCCCACAAGAAAAAACACCAAACTTAGAAGAAATATTTGCCAACTTTATGTGTTCCCAAACTGCCTTTATGTCTAGTCAAGATGTTAGGTGGAAATCGTAAAATATTTGGATAAGGAACCAAGATAGATCCATTAGGAATTTAGAAACCAAGTGGGGCAACTTGCTAACTCATTGACCAATAGGGCTCAAGGAACATTTTCATCTAATGTGGACCGAAATCCAAAAGAGAAAACTAAGGCAATCACTTTGAGGAGTAGGAAAAGGTACAAGAAACTAAAATTGGTAAGAATACTTCTAAAGTGGTAGAACCAACAACGGAGGTAAGTATTTCTAATTCAAAAATTATTAATGAAGTGCTTCTTATTGTTGAGAAAAATAAAGGTAAGGAAAAATTGGTATCTACTGTGCTTGATGAGTCTCAATTACCTTTTCCATCTCTAGTTAGAAAATAAAAGCAAAATGAGCAATTAACTAGATTTTTAGACATGTTTAAAAAGTTGCATGTAAATTTATCATTTGATGAAACTTTATTACACATGCCTAAATATGCTAAATTCATGAAATAGCTCTGTTCTAGTAAGAAAAGGCTAGAAGGTGTAGGAACGGTCCAATTATCTGAGAATTGTAGTGCAATAATTATTAACAAAATTCCAGCTAAGTTAGAAGATCCTGGTAGCTTTACATTACCATGTAAATTAGTAGGAAATTTTATAAGACATATATTGTGTGATTTGGGTACTAGCATAAATTTAATACCTTATTCTATTTGTAGGAAATTAAATTTAGGAGACATGAAAGAGACCCGAATGATGCTACAATTGGTGGATAGATCATTGAAGAGGCCTAAAGGGATTATTGAAGATTTGTTGGTCAAAGTTAGAAACTTTATATTTCCAGTCGATTTTTTTGGTTATGGATATGGAAGAAGACATAAGAGTGTCTTTAATAGTTGGAAGACTATTTTTGAACACGGCAAGAGCTTTAATGGATGTTCATGGGCAAACAGTCACCCTTAAATTTAATGAGGAGGAAATGGTGTTCATTGTAAACAAAATAATGAAACATCCACCCTATGATTTTGAAGAGTCAATTTGTTTTGTTGATGAAGTTTAAGAATGTATAGAGGTAAAGCCAGAGGAAATCATTTTGGAAGATGAGCTAAAAGAATGTCTAATGCATCCAAAGAATGAAGATGAAGTGGAGATAAGAGAAAAAGAGATTATTCAAGAATTAGAAGAGAACATAATGAATGACATAAGGGAGATTCTGAACTTAAAACTCTTTCTTCTCATTTAAAATATGTGTTTTTAGAGGGAAATACAAAACCAGTAATTATCTCTTCTTTGTTGATAGGTTTGGAAGAGACGATGCTCATTGATGTACTTAAGAAGCATAAAGAAACCATTGGTTGGGAGACATCTGATTTAAAAGGTATAAGCCCCAATTATTATACACATCGGATACTAATGGAGAAAAATTTCAAGCCGGTAGTGCATCCCCAAATGTGACTTAATCCTGCTATACAAGAGGTGGTGAAAAATGAGGTACTTAAACTCCTTGATGCAAGTATTATATATCCTATATCTGTAGTAGTTGGGTTAGTCCAGTTCAATGTGTGCCTAAGAGGGGGGAATGACTGTGATCACTAATGACAAGGATGAATTCATACCAACACGTACTATAACGGGATGACGAGTGTGCATAGATTATAGGAGATTGAATAATACCACTAGAAATGATCATTTTCCTTTAGCATTCATTGACCAAATGTTAGAGAGACTAGCGGAAAATATATTCTATTATTTTTTAGATGGATATTCGGGGTATATGTAAATACCAATAGCCTCAAAAGACCAAGGAAAGACCACATTTACATGTCCTTATGGCACATTTGTATATAAAAGGATGTCTTTTAGTCTATGTAATGCCCCTGCTACATTTCAAATATGCATAATGGTCATTTTTCATGATTTTATTGAAAAATTTATGGAGATTTTCATAGATGATTTTACACTATATGGTCATGACTTTGAATCATGTTTAAATAATCTTGCATTGGTTTTAGAAAGGTGTAAGGAAACTAATCTTATTCTGAATTGGGAAAAATGTCATTTCATAGGAAAAGAATGGATAGTTCTAGGGCATAAAATCTCTAAAAATGGAATTAAGGTAGATAAAGCTAAAATTAATGTTATTGCTAAACTGCTTTCCAATTTGTTGATGAAAGATATTGCATTTAACTTTGATGATGAGTGTTTACAGGCTTTTAACTTGTTAAAGCAAAAGCTAATCATAGCACCGGTCATTGCATCACTCGATTGGAGCTTATCATTCGAGATTATGTGTGATGCTAATGATTATGCTATGGGAGCGATTTTAGGGCAAAGGAGGGAGACGATCTTTTATGCTATCTACTATACAAGCCACATACTTACCAGAGCTCAAGTCAATTACACAATCACGATGAAAGAATTGCTAGCAATAGTATTTTCTTTTGACGAATTTAGATCTTATCTCTTAGGTTCCAAAGTTACAGTATGGACGAACCATGCGACATTGAGGCATATCTTTGCCAAAAAGGATTCCAAGCCGAGACTTATCCACTGGGTTTTACTATTACAAGAGTTTGATGTGGAGATTAAAGACAAGAAAGGAGCTGAAAATTATGTGGCGGACCATCTTTCTAAACTTGATTATGCCAATATTGAAAAAAAAAGAAATTGTTGATTTATTTCTTGATGAATATATTAGTGTAATTTATGCTTGTAACTTTGTGACTCCTTGGTATGCTAATATAGCTAATTTTCTCGCAAGAGGTTATCTTCCCAAAGATTTCACTTGGCAACAAAAGAAAAAGCTACAAGCAGATGCCAACCACTACCTTTGGGATGATCCATACCTAATCAAGATTTGTTTGGATCAAGTACTTTGAAGATGTGTTCCGGAGGGAGAACACGAAGATATCATAAGATAATGTCATGAAGAAGAAGTTGGAGGCCATCATGGACCTAATCACATGATACAAAAGATTCTCCAATTAGATTTTTTCTGGCCTACTATCTTTTCGGATGTTAAATCATTCATTGAGCTTTGTGATAAATGTCAAAGAGTAAGAAATATTTTTAAAAGAGATGAAATGCTTATGAATAACGTACTCGAAGTGGAAATTTTTTATGTTTGGGGTATAAATTTTATAGGGCCATTTCCAAACTCATTTAGATTTGAATATATTCTAGTTGCTATAGAATATATGAGTAAATGGGTATTTGGTGTTAAGCACAAGATAACAACCCCATATCACCCTTAAGCAAATAGACAAGTAGAGGTATCTAATAGGGAATTAAAATCTATCTTAGAAAAGACTATCAATAATTCTATAGAACTGCATTTAAAATCCCTATAAACATGTCTCCTTTTAGGATTTTGTTTGGAAAATCTTCTCATTTATCGATCGAATTGGAACATAAAGCGTATTGGGCAACAAAGTTTCTTAATTTTGATTTGAGATGTGCAAGAGAAAAGAGAAAACTATAGCTCAATGAACTCGATGAAATTCGACGATGGTCATATGACAATACAACAATTTATAAGGAGAAAACAAAACATTGGCATGATAAGAATTTGAAATTTAAAGAATTTATTCCCGGTATGATGGTATTATTCTATAACAGCAGCTTGCATTTGTTTCTAGGTAAATTGAAATCCAGATGGTTGGGGCCTTATCAAGTTTTGTCCAGTAATGAATTTGGAATGGTAACCATAAAGAGTCTGAAAGATGGTAGGGAGTATAAAGTGAATGGACATCGATTGAAGCCATACTTTGAGGGAAGAGTGGAGGTGGCTAAAGCAGTGTTAGTATTTTAAGAATAGCAACAGAGGAAAAAAGCCTAGCTAAGGACTTGTTAAACTCGGAACTAAATTCTTTATCCCTTTTTGTTTACTTAATGCTTTACTTTGTTTGTTTTCATTTGGTTTTATTGTGTGTGTTTTATTTTCACTTATGTTGATTGTTTTAGTTTTAGTTCTAGGAAGTGCTTTGTGAAGATAGATCAATTTTCTAATAGAGGAAGAAATAGGTGAAGTTTTTAGTGCGTACGTGTAAGTTGAGTGAGCATTAGCAAGAAAAGCAATCCTAAGGTAGAGCATTGTGAGAGTTTAACCTTGAGTGTTGTGTGGAGTATGATGAAGTTAGCAGTTCAATGATCAATTTAGAGTAAAATGATTAAAAATTAGGTCAAATCAAGGTAGAATTGTGCTAAAATAGTAAGATTATATTTGGTTACTATGATCTAAATGAGTATTTGAGCATTGATGGAAGAAATTTTTTTTATTTGCACGATTGATGATTAACATGAGAATTTGCTTAACAATTTGATTGTGCACCATTTGCTCACGAAGGGAAGCATTCAGTAGAGTCCAATTTGATCCCACCGAAATGGGAATGCTTTCAATTTGGCTTAAATTGTATCAATCGATGGCTTTGAAGTGCAGTGATGGCCCATTCAGCCGAATGGATTTTGATCCCACTGAATGCTTGATTGCTTTATTTGTTTGTTTTGATTTTTGGTTTTTTTTGCCAATGGAGGACCATTCGATAGAATGAGAAACCTCATCCCACCGAATGGGTCTTCCCCATTCCACCGAATGCCACCTTAAATAGCCAATAGCACACTATTCATATTTATTCATTTTTCTTTTAGTTTTTCACTCCCATTCTCCCTCCACTCACTTAGGCATTCTACCGATCAAGTTTACTTGTGTGATTTTCTTCTTAATTTAGTTATTCTTCATCTTTTTCATCACAAGTAAGTGTTTAATTGCTTTTAATTCCATCACTTTGCATTTAAAATTATGGCTTACATTTGTAAAATTGGCTTGTATTCTTCATTTAATTTCACTTCTATTGCTTATAATTGTTTTGATTTGTGATGTTAAATGTATTTGGTGCCAAATTACGTGTTAATTGTCAATTTTTAGGTTGTTAGAGTTGTGAGATTTCATATAATTTTGGCTTGTGAACTTATGCATACCAAGTGTTTGTTGAAATGTCTCCAAGACTAAATGCACTACTTAGGCTAAGATTTTCAATCTCATTACTTTGCTAACTTAATCTTGCATTGATATATATTGATATTGTGTTTCATGGATACATATATTTCACCATCTTTTTGCACCAATTTGATCAACGATATACTTTGCTCATTTATTTTACCTAATGGACTTCTCATGTCTTTTATCTTTTCAGCGAGTTCTAGGAAAGTAAAGAAGGATGAGACGTCTAAGAAAGCTAAGAAGGATAAAGCAGCTAAAATTGCAAAACTGGCTAAACCATCTAAGATGTCCAAGGAAGTTGAAGCATCAACATCTAAGAAGACTCTTCCCGCTTATATTGATGAGGACAAAATTGAAATGTATGAGTATTTCAAGCAAATCAAATTTGTCAAGCCTCTTTACTTGAAGCAGTTTTTTTCTTAATATCCCTAATGGCAATCTTTGGAATAAGGTTTACCCTCTTATTTTCTGTATTGGATGGGAATGGTTTATTGACAAATACCTAGAAATCTATCCATTTGCTGCACTTTAATTTATTACTTCCTTCAAGCTAACACATGAAGATGATTAGGATGTTGGCACAATGAGTTTTAAGCTAGAGAGGAAAACTCATTACATGTTATTCCCAGTATTTACTGCACATTTAGGTTTTTCAAATGATGAAATAGGTGAGCTTCCTAATGCTACACCATAAGAGAATTGGGAATTCATTAGAGATCCTCTGCATCCTGTCAGATATAAACCTAGCAAGCTCAAGGCTTGTGCTTTAGGAAGTCATCCTCTTCAAATTCTTCATAGGTTCCTGTCTATCACTTTCTTTAGTTGCCTTGAAAGCCCTGGGAACATTAACAATGAAGGATGTATGTTGTTAAGATATATGATTGAGGGAGTCCGAATCAATGGGGCTATCCTTTAATGCCAAAAAATAGAAGAGTTACAGAGAATGAGTACAAAAATTAAGGCGACATCATTGGGTTGGGTTGCAGCCATTATGGCTAGAGCAGTAGGCTACATGGATATGAGAAAATCTCTTAGGAAACTGACTTACATGGATTATGCTATGTGGGCTCAAATGAAGATATTAATTAACAAGCCACAGAGACATTGGTCCGATAGGGAAAAATATCTTCATGCACTTACCATTGGTAGAAACAGAGATGAAGAATCTGAATCGAAATCTGAGCCTAAGAATCCAACACCCCTACCACATGAGCCTTTAGATCAAATGCAAGCTTTTACTACTCAAATGAATAACAGGATGAATAGGCTGAAGGGACGTATGGATATTATGCAAAACCACATTCTTGAAGTAAAGCATAATTTGAAGGTGTTCACTACAAATTTTTTGAAGCGTTGGCCACCACCACCATTATCACCAGCAGAGTGATGATAGTTGCTGTGGACATCAACATTTTGAGAGAGGGGTAAAGCTTGTCTAAAACTTAATTTTGCAGGAAGTTGAATCTTTCTTCTCTCATTTTCGTTTAAGCACTTTAGTTTTTTGTTTTTTTAGTTTGCTGTGTTTTTATTGTTTTGTTAATCTTAGGATAACTGTTAATGTTTGTGTAAGCACTTTATCTTATAACTTTCACTTAAACTTTAATCTACCCTAGTTGTTCTCAAATTTTTAACATATTGAACTTTAAAATTAGAATGTGCATAAGTTAAAATTTTTAGGTTAGCAGTAGAACAAGTAAGTTATTTAATGAATTTTAGTTGGAATAGCATTTGAACTTGACATATATTTGTTAGTTTCCAAATTTTTTAGCACATTAGACTAATTTTTGAACTTAAAGAAAAGTCAATGCATTGAAATAGTGGAGTAAGGAATTTTAGAACACTAGAACCTTCCTTATCGCCCTTTGAAGTATAGAAATAACTCATTGCAACTTAGAGCATGATTTAGGCAAAATTTTTCTTGTTAAGCCAAATATAGACTATTTTTCCTACCTTAATACATATTATTGACCCTTGTTAACCCACTTTGAGCTTAAAAGGACATGCTTAATGTATGTCACATTAATTTTTCTTTTTACCTCATTAAGTACCATACAACCTAAAAGCTTTTATCCTCCCTTAATAGAGTTGCCACTCTAGCTTTGGATAGACTAATGGAAATATGATTGGTTCTTTTATGGGAATGGCAAGTAAGTGGGATTAGTAGAAGATGTTATTTTTGAAATCAAGTTTATGTAATCTTTCACCCTCAAGTTAAAAAAAAATATTGAAAAAGAAATACAATTTATGGTAAATTCTTAAGTGTGGGGTGATTGTTGTAAAGGTTAGTTTTCTTCTTCTATTAAGGGAATTCAAGTCTTATTCTCAATTGTTCTTAGCAAGTAAAGAATATGGGAAAAAAGCTAGAATTATAAAGTAGTGGTCTATTTGAGGCATTGAGTGGCTAATTCTTTTTTAATATCTTTTATCTTCTCTTTGTGTTACTACCTTAGCCCCATTACAACCATGAAAGACCTATGTGATTTTACATTGCTTTTGAGTTGTTTAGCGGAGATGACCTTTAGGTTCCGGTGTTAAAGGAGATGCCTATAGTATTTCTAGAGTTTCAAGTGCGAAACTATTTGTACACTTAGGTGTACATATACTCTAAGCCTGATTATTGATTTGCATTGGTGTTTTGATTTTGAAAAGAGCTTAAATATTTTGTTCTTGCACATGCACAAGGAAACTAGCTCATATTATCTTGTTTAAAGTTATTCTGATTGAAATTTTGTTAAATGCTCTTGTTAATTACTAAAATTAATTTTGAATTGCATATTTCTTAGTTAAAATTTGATAAATTTGAGAATATGGTTGGTTCGAGTTTGCTTGGGGTCAAGTAAAGGCTAAGTGTGGGATATTTGATAAGTGTGCATTTTATAAAATTTTTAAGTGTTTTTAGTTGGTTTATTGTGTTAGTTTTATAGTATTTTAGTTAATCTAGAGTTTAATTTGTGATTTAAGGGTTTAATTGTGTTTTTAGGTGTATAATTGAAAGAAAAAGAAGAAGTTGAAGGACTGAAAGGGTAATTTCACAAGAAAAGCATCGTTTGTAGTCCAAAGAAAGACCATTTGGTGGAATCAATTCTTGATTCTATTGAATGGCCTTTTGAAGTGAGGGATAGAAGACCATTTGGTGGAATCAAGAATTGATTCTACCGAATGAACCCCTTTTGAAGGCTAAACAGGGTTATTCGAAGGAATTTAATTTTCTATTCTCTCGAATGAGTTTTTGTTGAAGTTTTAGAGGAAGTGATTTCGTGGTTTCAAAATCTATTATACTGGATCAGAAAGGTTCGCTTAAATTGGAAGTTGTTCTTCAAATCAAATTAGGAAGTCTTCTGTTCAGGAAATTTGTTGATGCTTAGTTTAGGAAGTTGAGGTGGATTAAACTTCCTGTTTTGCTGCCTCTTCTTTTCCTATAAAAAGAAGACTCAAATCACAAGTGAGGGGTTTTTTTGTTTTAGTTTTTGTTTTTACGTAGCTAGAGTTTGAGTTTAGTTTACGTTTCCTATAATTTTCTTTTAAACTCAGTTTTTAACGTTTAATTATGAAGTGAGTAGTTTTTCTTAACTTTTGCTAAGGATACTTGAATCCTTAATCTTTTGTTGTGGTGACTTAATTGAGCTTTAATGTAAACTCAAGTTGATTATTTTTTGATTTTAAGTATATTCATATCTTGGATTTTTTTTTGAATTAATTGTTGGTTTATTGGTCTAAATAACTAAAAGTTGATTTAAGCACAATTAGGAATTTGTATGTTATTAGATTAATCTTTTAAGTCAATGCATGATTGTTTTCTGTTTTGAGATAATTATGTCTTGATAATATTGATTAATATTAAGAGAGGAGGAACCAAGAATATACTGGAATTGAATTTTCTTGAAAAGGAGTTTATTGAAAGTGTAGGAAGTTAAACTAGATTTTTATGTTAAATGTTAAATTGTTCTTAACAGAGAATTTAATATTTAAGAAAGATATTCTTAATTCAAGGTATCAGGTTTTATCCATCTAATTTTTCATAATCACGTGTGTTTTTTAGAAATCAAGTCATTGCAATAAAAGGATATGGTGGATAGTTCCTTAGTGAAAAATTTTTTTAGATATTCATTGTTACCCTATTTTAATTACTTGTTCATTCTTTTTTTTATTTTAATTCATTCATAATTTGCTTTGATTTATTATTTCGATTTTAAATCTTTATCATAACTTCTGGGATTTCTTCTCTCTCTTTACACATAATTTTCATTCTAAAACTCAAAATCTTTTCATACACACACAAGTTTTCCTTGGGTTCGATATTTAGGGTCTTAATTTATATTTTTCTATATTATTAGCCAATCTAGTTGTAATGGCCTCAATACCGAGTCAGTCGTAAATAGTATTTTTCGACACTAAATAGTATGTTTCGGGCCCAAAAGGACACCTGAAAGTCAAAAATATTTTATTGGATCATTTGAAAGGAATAGTCATGGTGAGCTTATGGTTGAAATTTGAACTTAATTTGAGGTCAAATGAGCCTACAAAAATAAAAAAAATACGAAAAAGATAGCGAGTCGATTTTCCTTGTAGGAAAGAGGACTTGATTTTACATAAATAATTAAAAATAATAAATGAACTTTGAAAATTGTCAGATTTTGCATGTCTATATGAATTTTTATGTAGAATATTTTGGTAATGAGAATAGAATTTTTTGGTGATACCGACAGTTGCTGAATCGGACCAATAAGTTTGAATCGAACCGATAACGAACTCCGATTGAGCCAAAAATTTATGTCCTACCTATTTTCGATGTTTTAAGAATGATGAAATCAAAATTGAAGTGAGTAAGAGAGAAAAATTGGATTGGACTTTAAAAAGGCATAAATGAGCCTTAATTTTAAATTGGGCTAAGCCCATTATTTAAGCCCTCTTTTGGGCTCATTAAGAAGGGTATAAGAGGCTAGAAAGTCTGAGAATTCTTCAGATTTTCTAGCTCTCCCTTCCTCTTCTTATGGTGGCCGAACCCTCTCCTTCTTCTCTCTCCCTATGATTTCTTCTTCTTCTTCTACCCCAAATCTCTCATAAACCTCACCATAAAAGATGAAGTTCTCTCTCTCTAGGTCACCCTAGTGGCCTCAATCAAGTGATTTGAGCAAGGAAAGGCAAGGAATCAAGTGAATAAAGAAAAAGAGGTAAAATGGAACTTGAAAAGTTAAGTGATTTTCATTGGTTTTTTGATGTGTTCTTGTAGTTTTTGAGGTGCAGAAGCTAATTATGGGTTTGGATTTTTCATTTGATGATAACAAATTGAGGTTAGGAATGCTTGAAGATTTCGGCCAAGGATGAATTTTGTGGATGGATGGAGTTTTGCTTTGTGTCAAGTGAAGAAAAATGAAGTTTAAGGAAGATTAAGCATGGATGGAGGTAAGTGACTATAAAATTAATATGAATTTTTCTTAATTATGTAATTAATGTAAAAATATGTAAAATTATTAATTAATAAAATTATGTTAGGGTAAATAAAATTAAGCATGAGAGGAAATGAAATGAAGGCCTTAATGGAAGAAATAAAATTTTTAAGGTAAAGAATGTTGGTAGCCGAATTATATTGGGTAAAGAAACTAATGAGAAAAATGCATGAAATTAATATATGTTAGCTTAAAATAATAATAGACATGAGAATTGATGTCTATGAATTTTTAGAAAATATTTGAAATTAATTTGAGAATTTTTAAGTTAAGTATAATGTATGTATTGAATGAAAAATTTGATTTATAGTAAATTAAGTGACTATTTCGATGAAAAATAATAATGATCGATAAATAATGCACAAATAAATTTTGTTGGAATTTATTGAAATTATTGAAATTTTATTGAAATTTTTATGTGAATATGTACAATGAAAATAATTGGATTATCCATGCATAATTGTATAAAAATGACCAAAATGATGAATTAATATAAAATTAAATTAATGTCAACGACAAAAAATAAAAAGTCAATCGATGAATGTTTCGAAATAATTATTAGGTCGTGAAAATAATAAGAACAATGAATTATTGGTAAACAATTCATGAAATAAATGGAAATGATGAACATAAATTGATAAGTAAATAAAAGAAAGATAAAATGAGGTTTTAATTGGAAAATGACTTAGATGAAAGAAAATAAAAGTTTTGGGGCAAAATGATAATTTTGCCAAAGTGTGTGACTAATGAGTAAAAATAAGTAAGAGATAATAATAAGGGCAAAATGGTAATTTTGGAGATCTAACTGTGTCAAAAAATAAAGTTTCCATGGTATAAGGATAAAAATATAATTTTACCCGAAAATGGTAAAATAAAGAATAAAAGATGAATAAGGAAAGAAATTATATAATAAAAAAGAAAATAAATTATTATAATGGCAAAATCGTAATTGTGTATTTGAAATGAATAATCCGATAGAAAAAGTCAAATTATGCATTTTCGAGGCATGAGATAATAAACTATATTAATAGAATTTCTAATTGCATAAAAAGTATAAAAATAAAGATGTGACTAATTTATCAAAATAAATTAGTCAATAAAAAATATTAAAAGAGTAAATGATTATAAAAATAATTTGCCGACGAAATAAAGCCGGCATATCGAATAATTGAAAAATTGGACTGAAAAAGGAAAAATTGTAAAAACATTGAGCCTAAAAGTATTGAAAATGATTCGTAAAGAATTATACAAAAAGAATAAAAGAGAATTCATAATTTGTATAAAAGATTGAAAAGCCCAAGTGTTTGAGTGAATTATTAAAGAATAAGTCACAATAGTGACTTGAAAGGATAAAGTGAAAGAAAAAACGAAAGTTATTGAAAAGTCAAAAGTATTAAAAGAGTATATTTGCTCAGAATATAATGTATAAAGAAATAAAATAAAGAAATTAAAGATTTTAAATGTTAAAAAAGTTTACAAATGTGACTGATTATGTTTGCCCTTAGCGATAGACATGTATTATGATTCTTGTTTTGGATATAATTGGCTAACCATAGGGACACCTTTGTACTGCGGTACAAGTCATGGCGACTTGCTTACTTATGGGTGGGATCTTTGATCTCCATAGCTTCAGTGAAAGTGAAAGTGTATCTATTTCTGCTCTGTGAGACTTGATCTTTCGAGATCATTTCTCTATCTGTTTAGTGGGACCTTCGGGTTCAGTCCCGAGTATCCTTTGTGAGAAACCTGTTATATTGCACTAGGGGCATATCAAAATGAATAAATAAGTACTGTTTAATTGAATTGAATATAAAAAGTTATAACGAAAAATATTTCGTTTGAAATAATTCTGTAAAGGTTTCTGAAAAATATAAGTAATAAGAAAAGAAAAAGAAAGGTTGTATAAGAATAAAATATTAAATCAATGTTTAGTTAAGCTTTTATAATGAAAAAGGGATTTAAAATGTATTTTATTTTACATGAGAAAAAAGAATTTAATTAATTGGTCTTATACCAAATATTATTGTGAAAAAGTGACAAGCTTAGAAAATAATATTAATTTTCTATTTAAAGTTAAAAAAGTGATAGTAATGACATTAAGTGAAACTTAATGTCTAAGTAAAGTATTTCCAAAAAGGAAAGATAAATAAAAAGTAAAAGGCATGGTTTTAAAATAAATATTTGAACATAAGTAAATGTATAAAAGAAGGAAAAAGAATTTGACTGCAAAGTGTCCCGAAATAGTTATATCACTTTGCAATAAAGCTTAAAAGCCTTTGAATAGTAATGTATTTATTAATTAAAAGTTAAAATAAAAATAAAAGAATAAATAGTGAGAAGTGTAATTAGAATGCAAATCAAATAATTGAAAAGTAAATCAAGAATTAAAAGTAGTTTATTTTGGTACTAGTAAAGACACGAGTACCAATACACGTCGCTAAAGAAAATGATAATTAAATTGTTATGGCTAGAAGATAAAGTGAAATTACTGATAAAAAGTAAAAAGTTATAGTAAACATTAATGTAAAGGTAAAAGTAAATATGATATCGATCTACCTAAGAAAATACTGCAAAGTAAAGTTGAAAGTTTAGAAACAAAAGAACTATGGTTATCAAAATACGAATTAATAACATGCATATTGATAACTGAAATATAAGAAAATGCTTAATAAAATAAGAATAGCAGTAGCATAAATTACGAAATTATGCTTATTTTTGAGAAATTTTTGGATTAGTAGTCACCACTGGACATATTTAATGCTCAGCATATAGTGTTTACTGCGTGTAGGTTCTGAAGTGTTGCGGGAGCATAGTATATTGAAGGTCCTGATCGAAAGTGAAGATTTTTTTGTTAGTTGGTGTTAGCCTTTGGCATGTATATACTTAGACTATTAAGGTAAAAGCTTGAATTATATTTTGAATGTATTTTTATTTGTCAATGGATGAATGGCTAGTGCAAGTTTTTGGTATGATGTTTGGTAATTGTTTTAACTATTTACAAGACTGTCGAATGATTCTGGAATTAATGTAAAAGTTTTTTAAGTGTTTTCAAATTGTTCAGAAAAAAAATTTACCATTTTTCGGCTAAGTTTCGTATCGAAAAGAATTATTCCGAGAAGGGTGTGACACTAGTACACTTACTAGACACCGGTTAACCCACAAATTATAGACTACAGAAGGCCATTCTAAATGAAATACATTAAGTTGTTTGTTGTGTACCTTGATGGGTTTTATATTAAGTGTGATGTAGGATTATAATATTGTACCTGAAGGTAAGTATCATGAGTTATATATATTAGTTATTTATATTACCTCAAAACTTATTTATTATATTAGTTATTTATATTACCTCAAAAATATTTATTATATTGTTCTTTATTCTTTATTTAATATTTCATATACAGTATTTTGACTACTATATGTAGTCACTCTACTCAACTTTCTTTCCCTTACTAAACTTTATGCTTAACATAGTGCTTTATTCTCTTCATGTAGGTTTTTGAAGGTTTTTAAGGTCAGGACAACTGCAAGGCCAAACAAGACTTCATTTTTGTAGCTTTTATGTAGAATATTCCTTTGTGTTGTAATTAATATGTAATAAATTACATATGTAGATAATGTCCTGTAAGTTATATGTAACTTTATGAAAGCTGCAATGCATATATATTTATGTATATTTTGTCACATTTAGTATGAATGTTTGACTTTGAGGAATTTGTGAGTACCATTTTATAATTAGCAAGTTGATCAATTGTAAAAAAATAAAAGTTATGTAACTAATATTTGTCACTCAAATTGAAACTAACTCATCTCTTTTTATTGTTCTTAATAGGCAAAACATAATGACATGGGTAATGATTGCCTATGGCAGTTGGCTAAAAAACCTTTGATATTTATCAATAAGTACAAAGTGTATTTTGTGAATGGTTACAAGTTTGACACAATGGGACATGCTTCTACAAAGGCTAAAATGAATGGAATAGTTTGCATTCAAGGTTCCAACTACAATGAATCTGTAATAGGGGATTATTATGGAAGATTAAAAGAAATTTTAGAGTTGGAATACCTAAGATTACCAATTAAAAGATTGGTTTTATTCAACTATGAATAGTTTGATAACACCCTTAATGTTGGAACTAAGGTTTATAAAGTATATAAACTTATTGATGTACATAGTCATCATTGATATAGCAAGTATGAACCATTCAAGCTAACAACGCAAGCAACTCGGGTATATTACGTCATATCTTAGTAGACGAAGGGATAAGGTCGACTAGCTTACAGTTGTGAAGGTAAGGCCTAGGTTAATATTTGATTTTCTAGATGGTGATAAAAGGACACAAATTGCTTTCCAAGAAGATGAAGTTGAAGCACATGAAATCAATGTCACAAATTTGGAAGAGGAATTGCAATTCCTCAATTATCCAAATAGGGTTTTATTAGAGCTTGATGAAGAAGTTAAAGAAGATGATAAACCAAAATTGACCTTCTTAAGTGATGACTCTAATATCAATGAAGAGAATAATTATCATTATATTAAGGATAGTGAATAATTTTGTATATGTTATTATAATGGGTAATGATTGCATTCTCTTATCACTAACATAAATATATATCTTATTTGTTTTTCTTTTTTATTTTTTTGTAGATATGTCAAAAAGGAAGCACGTATAAGCAGCAGTGGTTCGTAGAGTTAATACACGACATAATCCTTTCACCTTAACACTTACAAAAAAAAGTAGGAGAGAGACAACGATCAGTGCAGAATCCTTCATCTAGTGCACCTCCACAACCTTCGATGAAGCTCTTCTACCTTTGACTCTAATTGGTGCATCAAATCCATTTGATACAGTGCCTCAAATGCCCCCGACAACAGAATCTACACATGATAGTGGAGATTCACAACACTTTGCTAATGAAGATTATAATGATGGAATGCCTAATCCAGAAGAACTTATCTTTGATGAATCTAGAAAGATACGAGTCACTATTCAAGATGGAAAGTGAGAATTAAAAAATTTAATTATTTAGTTATTGATGATTAAGGGAAATTGAGACATATTCTATGTTTTATAGCAACCCATTTCTTGTTTATATTAATTATTCTTTCCTTTTAACATTGATGTATTTATCTTTTTTTATTCTATTCGAATTTTTAGAGCCAAGCAATAAGTGTTTGTTAAGATGCACAAGATTTTTTAGGGAAGGCTAGAAGAAGGAGGATTACATTGGTCAACCATCAGCCAAAAGACCAATGATCTATATTTTGAAGAGTTTAAGGTAAATCACTACATTTTTAAATTAAATACCTACACTTAGTTTCACTACTTCTTTCTTGCATTTCTTATAACTAAACTCATAATTGTTAAATATGGATGTAGAAATTTTTCTCTTAGGACCCATTACAAGAAGCATTGGTCAAGTTTGTTTTGGAAGAAAGAGGCAGCCAATCGATATGTTGATTTTATCTCTAAGATGAAAAGGAGAAACTCTCATCCAAATTATGTGCCAGAGTCTATTTGGACTTCAATGCTAGAGATATGGGGCCATTCAGATATTGTTGAGATATCAAAACGAAATTCAAAAAATAGACATTGTGGTGATGAAGATGCAACTCCCTTATCATTTCATGTTGGAGGGTTTATCTCGCTCGCCGTGCATATGAAACATTTGGTAAATAAAGCTACTTTTTTTAATAATGATCAATGAGTTGATGTGGAAATTGAGTTTTATGAGGTAAATTTTGTTTGATTTGATGATTAGATGAGTTGTTTTGAAGCCTAAAAGTGGTCAAATTGGTTGTTATAAATTTATTGATCATTATAGAAGTGTTAATGGATTTGAGCTTTATAATAAATGGAATTTGTTTGATGTGATGATTAGAAGAGTTGCTTTGGGGCCTAGAAGTAGCTAAATTGATTGTTATAAATGTGTTGATCTTTATAAAAGTGTAAATGTGATTTTTTTTCAGTTTTGACAATTTGGATTTGTCTTAATTTTAAGGAAAATGTTGTCAAATTTTTGACAATATCCGAGTCTATTTTTCTAATTTTTCTTCTTGTACTCTATTTTAAACTAAAAAGAAATGATGACAGCCCACTACATGTGAAGTCTTTTTGCACACCCATGATGGACATTCATTTGTTAATAATAGATGTAAGGTGATATATGTAAGTGTTAATTGATTGATTGTAAATGAAAATGTACATATAATTATAATTGCATAGTATAAGAATTTCTTGATCTTACTTCTAATTTGCAATATAGATTTTTAGGATAAAATCATGCATCTTAGGTTGGAGATATCTCAAAGCGAAGGTGAAAATGTTGATAAGAATCAGATATACTTGGATGCAGTAGGGGGCGCACAAAAAGGACAAGTGTATGGACTTGGAGCTGCATTGAGTCAATACGAGGTTAGCACATCTCGTTCCCATTTTTCTTTTAAAGCACATAAAACAAGAGAAAATAAGGAGAGGTTTGTGCAGCGTCTGTCCATTATGTGGACTGAGCTTCAAGTTCATATTTGTGTTGAGCCTGAACAGGAGCTGGATTAGCATGTGGAGTAGAGGATAGAGGAGCGGGTCAAACAAATCTCATATTGACTTATCAACGGATTAAAAAGCAAATACGTCTATTCACATCTTGTACTGACTGGACTAATAGCTAAAGTACTTCACCACATTATCTACACATTGAGTCATATATACTATTTTACCCATATTATAGTTATAAGTATATATTAGGACATTTTATATATCATTTGTTACTGCAAAATATATATATATTATTTTGGATATACAATTAATTTAGTTATACACTTATAAATAACCTTTTTTTTCGTAATGGTGAGTAGTCTATAAATATAAATTTATCATTTTTAGTTTATTATTTAAATGATGAAATCTCCATATTAATTTAATAAATTAAAAAAATTAATTTAGCGAGGGATTACCATGTCTAAATAGTAGCAATTTAGCTATAAAAGAACTCTAGCTAACTTTGATAGAACACATTAGCAATGTATACTTTGTCACTGAAATCACATTAGCGATAGATGTTTTATCGCTAAATAAGGGGAAATGTGTCGTATAGCGAGGAATACCTTGTCGTCACAAAATATAACGAGAACAATGTCGTAGCGATATGGCAACCAATTTCCCGTCGTCGCAAAATTTAACGAGCATGAACATTGTTGTAGCGATATAGAGATGAATATATTATTGCTGTAAAATTTAGCAAGAACATTATCGTAACGATATGATGATGAATATTTAGAGACGACGTATAGTCCTCGTTAAAATTTGGTGATCACTGGTTTTCCTCGCTAAATTCTGCTATGATGACTTTTGTTTCAAAAAGATTATCATCGCTAAGTTCTTGCTAAACTGATTTAGCAACAAAAAAGTATCAACTCATCACTATTTTGCATATTTTTAGTAGTGTATGATCTGGTGATTATTTATTATTGTGTTTGTGTGGGATATTTAGTTGCAAGCCTTATACCCCTTGTGGGGTTAAAGGTGTTACAATGACAATCTACCCTTATGATTGGATAGTATTTATTATGGTTCTAGTTTTGTTTTGAATCGTTTTATTGTTATGGATACTGATCCTGACTATACAAATAAAACTAGTTTTTCTTTTATGTATTATGTTTCACATAGTTATGAGAATAACGTGAAATTATGGCATGTTAAATTAAACCACATCGAACAAGGCCAAATGAGTTAGTTAGCTAAAGTG
Source organism: Excoecaria agallocha (assembly GCA_037975025.1). Classification (NCBI taxonomy): domain Eukaryota; kingdom Viridiplantae; phylum Streptophyta; class Magnoliopsida; order Malpighiales; family Euphorbiaceae; genus Excoecaria; species Excoecaria agallocha. Next base: position 14,392,232 of record CM075806.1, on the reverse strand, counting down.
GGATTGATAGGTAATTTCAATAAGGTTTAATTGCCTATCTGTGAGCATAGCCTAAAAGAAAAATTGGTTATAAAAATGTTCTAAAAAGGAACTAGAGCAAAATTTCCATTGTAATTAATTAATTCAGATGTTTGTGGTTTAATGATTATAAGGGCTAAGCATAGGGCCTACTATTTCATCACTTTTATAAATTACTATACTAGGTATGGTCATAACTATTTGATTTCTCATAAGTTTGAAGCATTAAGTTGCTTCAAAACTTATATGAATCTAGTCAAAAATCAATTAGACAAAAAAATAAAAGCTTTAAAAACTGACCGAGTTCAAAAGTATCTTTCAGGTGAATTTAAAGCTTTATATGATGAAAAAAGAATTAAGCATCAGTTGCCTATTCCTAGAACTTCACAACAAAACAGTATTGAGGAAGAAGAAATAGGATTATCCTAGATATGGTAAGATCAATGATGGTTAAAGCAAATTTACCAATCTCCTATTGAGGAGATGTGTTATTAATTACCACATATATTTTAAATCGTATACCTTCTAACTCTATCACATCAACTATTTATGAGTTATGGATTGGTCGACAACCTAACCTAAGCTATTTATGATCTTAGAGTTATGCTACTTATATCCATAATACCTTGAGCAAATTTGGTAAATTAGAACTAAGAGGTAAAAAGAGTATCTTTGTGAGATATTTTAAAGTATCAAAAGGATATATATTCATGGTTGAGTAAGAAAATGGCATAGTGACAAAGCTTGAATCACGAGAAGTTATTTTCTTAGAAAATGAATTTCCAAAGTTTAGCGAAATGAGTCAAGACTTCACTTTCTATAAAACTCAAGAAGAGGAACCATCAGGATCACTCCATCCGAGTGGGAGAGAATTAGAGGAAAAAGTTCAAGACCTTCATCCCAATAATTGAAATGTTCAGGATCCTTACTTCAGTGGCAGTATTCCTAACTTTAGCAGGAGCATAGATGTTTGGGGTCCTTACCTGAGTAGGAGTGTTCTTGACTCCAGTAGGAGCATAGGGCTAAATCCTAGTGGGAGAATTTCTAATTATGATGAATATATGAGATATGTTTATTAAGAATTGAAACTGCAAAAATCTAAAAGGAAAAGTGTTCCACGCCAATGATTTAAGATCGAAGGATCAAACAAAGCCTTTTTTATTACCCTACAAGATGAAAAAGAGCCTAAAAATGTAAAGGATGCTCTTTCATGCCTAGCTAAGGAAAATGGATTAAAGCAATGGAAGAAGAAATGGCATCTATGAGTTCTAACCAAGTTTGAAAATTAGTTGATCTACCGGAAGGATGCAAACCAATTAGGAATAAACGGATTATTAAAATAAAGCAAAAGGCTTATAAAAGTATTGAAAGATACAAGGCTCAGCTAGTTGCTAAGGGATTCACACAATAGGAAGGAATTAACTATAAGGAGACTTTCTCACTTGTTAGATTTACGACCATAAGGGTAATTATGGTCGTAGTGGCTAGTCTAAACCTAAAGCTATGTCAAATAAATGTGAAGACTGCTTTCTTTAATGAAGGATTACAAGAAGAAATCTATACACAATAGCCTATAGGTTTTATTAAAAAAGGCAGCGAACATAAGGTTTGCCAATTAAAAGGATCAATTTATGGCCTTAAACAATTTTCAAGACAATGGTATTTAAGATTTCGTGATTCAATTATGTTGAATAAGTTCAATATGATTGATGAGGACCATTGTGTATACCATAAAAGCTCTTAAAATAAATTTGTCATTTGAGTATTGTATGTAGACGACATACTAATTACCGAAAATGACAAAGAGCAAGTAAATGAAATCAAAGATTGGTTATCATCCAACTTTGATATGAAAGATATTGTTTAAGCAAATTATATCCTTAGAGTTAATATTTCAAGGGATAGTTTAAGAAGGTTGTCGTCTCTTTCACAAGAGACATACATTAATAAAGTCCTTAAATGATTTAATAATCAAAACTGTAAACCCATAGACAACCCCATTACCAAGAATCAGTTTTTTAGCAAAAGTATGTATCCTAAAATGCCAGAAGAAATGGAATGTATGAGAAACGTTCCATATGCCAGTGTCGTGGGTAGTCTATAGTATCCAATGTTGTGTACTGGACCTGATATATGCTATGCAGTGGGCATGGTGAGTAGATATCACTCCAACCCAAGCAAAAAAATATTGGAAAGCCATCAAAAGGATACTTATATATCCCAAAGGTACTACAAATTATTCTATCTGTTGTCAAAGAAATGATCTGAAATTGAGAAGATATATAGATGTTGATTAGGGAGGTGATGTGGATGAGAGGAAATCCACTCAAGTTATGTATTCTTGCTTGGTAAGGATTTCATCTCGTGGAGTAGCAAGAAACAAACCTATGTATCCCTATCTACAATAGAAGTTGAATTTGTCACTTCCTCAGCTACAATATAAAAGGTAATTTGACTAAAACTATTTATGGAACATTTAAGAGTAGCTGCCTTAGAGGAACCAGTGATAGTCAGTCGTTGATGGCTTACATTAAAGGTCCAAAATTTCATAGTAGGACTAAGCATATTGATATTAAGTATCAATATATAGAAGAAACTGTTGCACGAGGAAAAGTGAACTTACAGTAGGTTTCCACACATGAAATGATTACAAATCTATTAGCTAAACTTGTATCGAGATTTGTGTTTAAGAGACACATTAAATCTCAGAATTTGCGTAGTATTTGATTTGTATTATTTTATGTAATCCATCAATATTATTATCATGATAGCTTAAAAATTATCATATTTTATCGTAAAAGCCAGAAGTAGTCTTTATGCAAGCGAACTAAAGTTGGATGTTTCAGTACATCGCAACCTTACACTTCTACATGGTGTTGTGTGTGTGTGTGTGTGTGTGTGTGTGTGTATATATATGCAACCACTTTCTACATATTTTATACCTTCTTCTACAAAAAAAATCGATAACACTAACTCCATTGATAATTCCATCAATTATTCGTTTATAAAAAATGAAGTAATTCAACTAATTTTTTATCCCCCTAACAAAAGATATTAGATAAAAAAGAATCTATGTAACCTTGATTTTTAGACCAATTATATAAACAAGCCTGGTGGATCTGACTGGAAAAGTTAGTTAAATCATAATGGATGGCATATAATAAGAGGAAAAGATAGTCTTTCGATCACATTTAATGGTTTCATGGTTCACCGACATGCATATTATAGTCTCTATGAGTAGAGATATAATATTGAATACGAAAATTGTTTTATGAAATCATGAGTTAAAATAGTAAATGTAATAAGGCAATTTGGGGTTAGACATCTATGATAAAGAGGATCTTATTTTTCAAGATGCTATATATCCCTAACAGGTGTGTAGCATTAGTGCTCTCGATGTATACTGGTCACACGGTTTATCTACCTGTATGATTGAAGATAACAACTAAAAATCGTTCTGTTATGTGTGAGTAGGAGATGAAGAAGTCTAGTTACGCCCATGACTCCCAATATAGAATGGGATTCATATCAGTATGAAAATTATCATGATATGGAAGCGATCCATATCAGAAAGGAAATAACACAAATATGTAAAGAGATTCATATCAAATCAATTAATTAGGAAATTTTTCTTATTTGGAAAAAGGTAACTTCCTTTTTCCATTAATTTTCTTTATAGAATTAATTTCCTATTTTAGAGCATAAGGCTCTATAAATAGGCCTTAGGAAATCTACAAAATACATAAGATATTTCTATCGATACCGAAACTCTGCAGAAATTTTCTCTCCCTATTTTCTGTCTAAAGGGTATTTAGATCGTACATTCAAGCTTTTATACCGCATTTGTTGTACGTGGATAAAGTCTGCCAGTGACATGAAACGAGATTTTTCGCTTCCATTACCTTATTTTTCTTCGATATAAAAGGTAACTTTAGTTTCCTCTCTTTCGATATATATTGTGTTATATATCTAACAGCCTCTAATATTCAAAAATCACTTGTGAGTCAAATGATCTAATTGTAAGTATGCAAATCTCAATCCATCCATACTCCAAATATCAAAAAAAGAATATCTAATGTTCAATTCTTTAAACTATACCTTTAAAGTAAAAAATAAAAAATAAAAATAAAATAGGCAATTCCTACAACCATGTAATATGATTGCATTTAAGACTAAATCATTTTATGCTGCAAATTAAGATTCACTTAGAAATTCACTAAAATATCTAATAATTAGACAAATAATCCTTCCTTTGGTAGATGTTATAAGAGAAATATGGATGAAGCATGGTCTTGTTCATATTTTTATGACATATATAGTGATGTGATTTGGTGCACTCATATATGTGGAGTGTGTAAATTTGAACTATTGAATTAAAAAAATCAAAAATTTGAATTTCCATACACCATAATACCTCGATGCATCAAATGAATATTCGAGAATATATATTATCTTCATCTAACACCAAGTGAAAAAAAATTCCAAAAATTCAATGAGTTTTTCATTCATATTTAATATCACAAAGTAGCGATGTGCATGAATCACTTTATTGTTCAATTGACAAAATTTATTAATCAGTCTACTATTATTGAATTTTTAAAATCATTAACTATTAACAAGTATAATAACTTCAGTTAATAAGTCCATTGTTTTTTTTTTGGATTAATTAACTAATAATATTTTGTTAATCATTAAAAATTCTACAACATGTAAGTACAATAATAGAGGTAAATTGCAAATTGTATTTCAATCATTTAAATGTATTGATATTATTATTAATACATAATAAATGAATTAATTTTATTAATGCACAATAATATTCCAATATATTGGCAATAAATGAATTAATATACTTACAATATCCTTCGTCACATCTTGGTACTTCAATATATAAAAAGGGTAAAAATAGATTTTAAGACAAATTATTAAGTAAATGACAGATAAATTGAATACAAAGATTTGTGCCTCCCATTCATTTGTATTTTTATATTCAATAAGTAAAGAACTGGAGGAGATCATTGCAGAATGCACAGCTTTATTCAGTCAACATCAAATCAAAGAATATCTAATCAAGTGAAAAAGCCAAAGCAATGAGGAGACAATTTGGAAGAAAACAAAAAATATATCACCATTTAAATAGAAAATTGAAGACTTCATCAATATTAGGGGTGTGCATCGATTAGGTTTGGGTCAACCCGACCCGACCTCGAATAACCTGACACTTAAAATTCTCCATATATCTTCACTCGACCCTACTAACCTAATTTTTTCAGGTCCCGACCCGATTAACCCGATTTAACAAACCTCATAATTAATGCCCAAATAAGGAAGGATTCACTTCCCACTTAAAATCGAACTATGCCTCAATTCCAATAACAAGCCTCCACCCACTTATAAATGTTCCAATCAAAACAATTTCAACTAATGAAAGCCAAGAACACTTTCTCATATTCCAAAATAAACTCAAATTCATTCAAAAATCCTCATACTCAACAAGTTACATTCAATCCAATAACCCATCATAAGTCTCAACATAAATTAAAACCATTAAACAGCAATATTCGATTATTCATGTAGAATACCCAAAATATCCTCGTCCCTATACAAATAAAACCTACAAAAGTAACCACGAAAAAGCCCTAATTTGTTTTTCGTTTAAATAATATGGAAATAATCCAAAATTAAACCAGCAAAATAGAGCAAAAGTTGCAGAAAACATACTCTTTATCGCCAAGCTTGACTTGGGTACCCCATACTCAGGTAAAAACAAGTGTCGCCTTCCTTCACAGAGGTTGGAATAATTTTCCCTTCATTGCTTCTCAATCCAGGACCAAAACCCATAAAAAGAAGGTAAATTAGTACCTCGGTGGATGATTTAAGGAGGAGAATTTTGGCGACAGTGAGAGAGAAGAGGGCGAAGGAGTGACTGAGGAAGATCAATTACACTGATTAGATTTAGGGGTTTATTTTCGAAGAAAGAGAATAACACAATTAGGGTTTTTTAGGCTATATATATGTGTTAATTGGGTTGTTGGTTTTAGGATGGTTTTAACCCGACCTGATCTAAAATTTATGAAATCTTTATACTCGACCCAAGCAATCCAAATAACCTCACCCGAATTTGTCGGTTTGGATCGGGTTATTTGGGTCTGTTAGTTTAGTTCAGGTTATTCGGGTCTATTAGTTCGATCCAGGTTTTTCACACCCCTAATCAATATGCAATTGACAAGGGCGACGATGATTTGAGTGAGAGAAAATGGAAAGGGGGGATGATGGGGATTTAATTTAACCCTTAGTCTCACTAGACTGCGTATAGGATGAGTAGGGTATCGTTCCAAAGGGAACGGGGTAAATTTTGTATTGAAATCACAAAGAGTAGATGGATAGGTAGCAAATAAAATGTAGATTATGTATTTAAATAAATATCTAAACTACTTTGCATATATTAATGAATTTGGATTAAAGATGACTTAAATGATAGTATGAACATACATTACAAATATGCAATAGTAATTCATCTAAGAACAAGTTCTAGTAATTGTATAAATAAAGTGACTGGAGAATTTAGCCAAGATTCTTTAAAGCAACTCTCGTTGTCAATAAAGAATGTTCTTATTTAGAGTCTATAAGCATTCTCATGTCATTATAGAGATAAATAAGAATCATGAAGCTCTATGCCAATTCTTTAACCCCTCAAAGTGAATTCCTTAAGTCACATGAAAGAAATTCAATGCTTCAAGTACATTCATTTGTTTTTCCATCAAAGAATTCCAACTCTCATTGCGAACAAATTGACTAACATGCTAAATATGGTGGCCAATCATACAAAGCAAATCAAAGCACACAAATGGATGTAAATCATAATTCATGCATAATAAGAATAAACATATCTTAAACAAATACTAATGCATAGTTATAATGTACAAAGGAAACTAGCCAAAGTACATATTTGAATTAAAGACAAACAAGAGAAAGAAAACTATCTCATGTTCCTTTGGCTTGTCCCTTTGTAAACATCTAATAAAAACTAAGTAAAAATATTTATCCAAAATAATAACTAGAAACTAAACATTGATTGATCTCTTCCTCCCTTTTCTCCAATTAATGCCATCCATATTTATAGAGAGAATACTCTATAGACATGTCTCTTCATAATGGTTGTCAATGTGAAAAGTTGCCATGGAGGGTCACGATGGTTGGTTGAAAAATTAGGTTCAAAAGACACAATGTTTCGGAAACAGTTGCCTTGTCCGACTCGTGAATGACTTCACGAGTCGTGATTCCCTTGAATTCTTCTGAAGTCGTGAGCCTCCTCACTACTCGTGATTTCTCTTCACTACTCGTGATCCTCTTCACTACTCGTGATCCTCTTCACTACTCGTGATTTCTCTTCACTACTCGTGATCCTCTTCACTACTCGTGATTCCTCTTCACTACTCGTGATCCTCTTCACTACTCGTGATTTCTCTTCACTACTCGTGATCCACTTCACTACTCATGAACCACTTCTTCGAAATTTCACCATCTTCTTCCTTTTCTTCACACTTCACCATGATTTGACCTAAAAACAAACATAAACACATAAACGGGACATAAACACATAAAAACACATATAATATTACATACTTACTACATAAATAAGAGAAAAACACACATAAAAACATAGACATTTTACATGATATCAAATTCCCCCACACTTAAACCTTGCTTGTCCCCAAGCAAGAGAAAAGTGAGAAAATTTAATCTCAAGTCAAACTAAGTAAGTTACATTATAAAGTATTGCTCAATTTTCACTTAAGATAAGATTGATATGAATTCAAACACCTTAACACTCAAAATTTCAGTCCATCAAGACTTAAAACATGCATCTTAAATCATCAAGTCATCAAAATTTACCAAATTCAACATCAAGAAGATAAAGTCGCAAGACTAACCATGCTCAAGAAAGAATAATGATCATAAAGCCTAAGATCCTAAGACTATAATTGCCTTTTTGGACATATAAAAAGCACACATACATTTAAACCAATCTCATGGCATTTTTAGACTACTTTTTTTCATTTTTTTTCTTTTTCTTCATGGGTATACTTTTAGACTTTATCCCATGAGTAGCAAGAGAATGTAGTATTGGGTGCGTTTTACGCTCCATCCCATACTTTATTAAGCTTTTAGATATGCATCTTGCTTTATTTTATTTATTTTCATTTTCATCTCTTTTTTTTTCTTTCTCTTTTTTTTTTACTAGTCCTCATCCATTATTGAAAGGCCTAAAAGTAAGTATTATGGCTATAGTTTCCATAAGACAACTAAAATCCAAAAATCTTAAACTAAATGAGCATAATCTAACCTTAAAGCATAGTTAATGAAGAGACTAAATAACCTAAAATATTGAAAGAAGTAAAAAGAAATAACTTGAAAACATAAAACACATGCCAAAAATCTTGAAAAACTAATCAAATGAGTATAGAAGGCAAATGACACTTCATAACAACCTATATTACATACAATACGAACAATACTTATAATAAAACTCACTAGAAAAGTTAGTCTAAAATAAAGAAAAAGATAAACAAACAACACACACAAGTTTTGGCTCCCCCACACTTAGAGCACACATTGTCCTCAATGTGGAGAAACAAAACAAACACAAAAAAGAAAATCAAAAATAAATAAAAGAAAAGAGGAAAGAAAACTCCCTTCAAATTCATGGTGAATGTGGAGGCGTAACTTTGGAACAGTGCTTCACGAGTCGGTATATTTCTCACGACTCGTGAAGAATAAGGCATTTTGTGTTGAGGAAGAGATGTTCACGAGTCGGCAAAATCCTCACGACTCGTGAAAGAATTATTGGGTAGACAGAAATGGACATGGTCACGAGTCAGCATAACATTCACGACTCGTGATCCTTTCTCTTATGTACTACACGTGATACTCTTCACGACTCGGTATGCTGCTCACGACGTAATAGATAAAGCCTCTGAAATACTCGTGAAGATGTTCATGAGTCGTGATGCACTCGTGAACATGATGAAGTGCTGCCATTTTTCTGCAAAAAATCATACCAACCTCGATCCAAATGTTAAAAAGACAGAGGAAAAATAAGATATGAAAAATGAAAATGTTAAAATACTTAAAATATAACCAAGAATAATACAAAGAACAAATAAAATCTAAACTAAGAAAGCTAATCCTAAACAAAAAGATTAATATGCAAGAGATAAATTTAATAAATTAACTGCTAAAAACACAAATACTTTTAGACTAAGATCATTACAAAAAAAAAAAACTCTAATTACAAAGAATACAACAAACACAATACAAAATTCATTTATCAAAATAACTAATTTATATCATAGAATCCTAAAACATCTACTCTTTTGTATCAATCAATAAAAATTCATTCAAGCCGTTCCCCGGCAACGGCGCCAAAATCTGATGGGGATTTAATTTAACCCTTAGTCTCACTAGACTGCGTATAGGATGAGTAGGGTATCGTTTCAAAGGGAACGGGGTAAATTTTATATTGAAATCACAAAGAGTAGATGGATAGGTAGCAAATAAAATGTAGATTATGTATTTAAATAAATATCTAAACTACTTTGCATATATTAATGAATTTGGATTAAAGATGACTTAAATGATAGTATGAACATACATTACAAATATGCAATAGTAATTCATCTAAGAACATGTTCTAGTAATTGTATAAATAAAGTGACTGGAGAATTTAGCCAAGATTCTTTAAAGCAACTCTCGTTGTCAATAAAGAATGTTCTTATTTAGAGTCTATAAGCATTCTCATGTCATTATAGAGATAAATAAGAATCATGAAGCTCTATGCCAATTCTTTAACCCCTCAAAGTGAATTCCTTAAGTCACATGAAAGAAATTCAATGCTTCAAGTACATTCATTTGTTTTTCCATCAAAGAATTCCAACTCTCATTGCGAACAAATTGACTAACATGCTAAATATGGTGGCCAATCATACAAAGCAAATCAAAGCACACAAATGGATGTAAATCATAATTCATGCATAATAAGAATAAACATATCTTAAACAAATACTAATGCATAGTTATAATGTACAAAGGAAACTAGCCAAAGTACATATTTGAATTAAAGACAAACAAGAGAAAGAAAACTATCTCATGTTCCTTTGGCTTGTCCCTTTGTAAACATCTAATAAAAACTAAGTAAAAATATTTATCCAAAATAATAACTAGAAACTAAACATTGATTGATCTCTTCCTCCCTTTTCTCCAATTAATGCCATCCATATTTATAGAGAGAATACTCTATAGACATGTCTCTTCATAATGGTTGTCAATGTGAAAAGTTGCCATGGAGGGTCACGATGGTTGGTTGAAAAATTAGGTTCAAAAGACACAATGTTTCGGAAACAGTTGCCTTGTCCGACTCGTGAATGACTTCACGAGTCGTGATTCCCTTGAATTCTTCTGAAGTCGTGAGCCTCCTCACTACTCGTGATTTCTCTTCACTACTCGTGATCCTCTTCACTACTCGTGATTTCTCTTCACTACTCGTGATCCTCTTCACTACTCGTGATTCCTCTTCACTACTCGTGATCCTCTTCACTACTCGTGATTTCTCTTCACTACTCATGAACCAGTTCTTCGAAATTTCACCATCTTCTTCCTTTTCTTCACACTTCACCATGATTTGACCTAAAAACAAACATAAACACATAAATGGGACATAAACACATAAAAACACATATAATATTACATACTTACTACATAAATAAGAGAAAAACACACATAAAAACATAGACATTTTACATGATATCAGGGGAAAGGGTTGAAATGGAGGACTGAAGATTGTAATCAAATGGGCAAAATAGTCTTTTGTATTTTATTTTTATTCATGTAACTTTAGGGGTGTGGTAATCGGAACATATTGATATTTCCTTCTGCTAGGGTCAGTTATACTCCTTATGCTTTTTAGATAGGAGTGACTAGTCTCCCATGATGCTAGGATGGGCCCATCCTTGTGTGAGATCCCTCTTTCCCATATGTAGGTTACACATTGAACTGGCCATCTTTTGTAATGTTTGCCTTACATTCATGAGATACAATTTTATTGTGCCTTTCTTCGATGTTATGCTTATGTGATCCTATGCTATGTTTATGCATTGTCTTGCTCCCGCACTTATGCTTATGCCATGTAAATTGTCTCGGTATTTAGGCCATCCGATTCTAACAAAAAGTCTCATTTTGTAGGCAGAAATAGCATGATAATATTTGGTTGACTTGCTTGAATGCGATCCAAGTAACTACCACATGATGAACCGACCAATTAATCGGACCTAGCAATTCTTTATATGGTTGAATTGAAACTGCAACCGATACCCAATAAATTCATAATATGAAAAATAAATTACAAAAATGGTTCAGTTAATCACAAGAATCGATTTGATTCTAAATCAATTTTCTAGTTAATCTTTTTCATACCTCTATAACAAAATGCACATAATGGGCTTTCTTTAAAATTTCCACAACTTTTAAAATAGATCATGCCTTTCAAGTAGTTGTTTGTTATTGTTGTTATTATTATTATTCCAGCCATTAAACCATGTTTATACCTTACAATTTGGTTTGAATCTAGTCAATTCACTATGAAAATAAAACTCTTGTAAGATTGATTTCTTCATTCACGATACTTGAATACGACAAGTAGAGAAACAATTACTGAACCATTTCAACCCACCCCTCAACTATTTTAAGACTAAAAGGCACTAACGTTTCCACACATTTTGAAAACTTATTTAATTTTTTTTTGAATGCAAACTAATTTTTAATAATAATATGAAAAATATGTTTGTAAATATAAATGAAATTATAGAATTATAATATTTTTAAATATACAAAATTAATGAAGTCACTGAAAAATATTTCTGAACATTTTCAATGAAAATAATGGATATAGTAACTTGTTACGGACAATTTGAGTTTCAACAAAAAAATTCAATCCAGCTATTGTTTGTGAAAAAGAAATACCAAACCACCTTTCATTCAATAAGGATAATAATCTCCATTTAGGAGTACAAAAACCTCCAAAACGATAGGATAAATTTGCATAACAAAAATTTGCATAACACAGACAAAGTGAATATACGAAAATATAAATAAAATTTGGATAAATATGGAAACTAATCTGAGATAAAAAAAATTCACATTTTAATTTATTGAAATAAAAACACGAAAAAAAATCCAAAGGAATACAAATTAAGAACAATGAATAAATATCATAAATATAAATTTATATCCATTTAAAAATTATTATAGAGAGACTTGAAAAGAAAATAAAAAAAATACTGAAAATTTTGAAAACACAAAAATAAAAAATAAAAGAAGAATGAGATTGTCACCCATTGATGGGCAAACGACAATTCCAAACTTAAATGGAGAAGATAAAAAAATTTTAAATTATACCAATGGATGTCAGTTTTTAGACCGATTGATACTTAATTGATAAAACATATTGGATAAACTGACATATTTTGGTAAAAATTATTGGTTTGATAGACTCTTCAACTTCTAACTTAAAATTAATTTTAATTATCATTTAAGAAACAATAACATATTCAAAAAAAAAATCATTGGAGTTGATCGAATGACCAACACTTGAACATAACACTCAAACACAGATTTTTAGAAAATTACATTATAAAAATATTTTAAAATTCTTTAGATGGATGTGTATTGAAGTTTTACATTTTCTTTTGACTGTGTTCGTTTAAAGTCCTGAAATTCTTATTTGCATACATAAGGTCAAATTTAATGAATCAAGTATTATTTTAGCACATATTGGGCCCTAAAGTATTACTTTTTTTTTCTATTGAGTCCTTGAATGAATTAAAGTGTAATAAAAAGATTCAATCAGATACAATAAAAGTTTATACAATGATTCAATGAATAAAATTCAAAATACTATTTTTATCGTTTTTCCTGAACGACACTAGTGACATAAACCATTGACAAATTTACTTAAATTAAGACTCCAAATTTAACAAGTTGGATATTTTTTTTTCTTTTTCCCTTTGACAATTTTTCTTTAATTAAAACCTCGAGCTATGGCCTATGGGCATACAGAAAAAAGGAAACAAAAAGAAGAGAAGCATAAGAAGATTTCATAATAATAATAATAATAGTAACAATAATAATGATAATAATATTTTATTTTTAGGGAAATACATGAATTATGATTAATGGGACCTAATATTGTGAATGTAAGGTTGGTCCATGCCAGGTTGAACCACCACAAACAAAAACAACTAACAGTTCCCTAGCTGTTTCCTCTTAGGTTATGAGGTCTGCCAATCTTAACTTTTTTCTTTAACTTTTTTGTATTTTTTTTTAGTAATTAAAATGTAAAGTTGTTATATTCCATTGAGTTGTTATACTGAATTCAATTTTGACAAATTGAATAACATAATAAATTTTTTTTAGTTCACATTTAATTTCTAAATTACTAATTTTATTTGTTGAGTCCCTATTTAAGACCTATTATGCATTAAAATAAAAATTAAAATACATTTAAATGAAAAAACACTTTAAAATTCAGATATTTAAAAATAATTGTTGCCTATTTTGTGGGGGTGCAACATGCAGGGGTCTAATTCAGCTATGGATTGTGCAGAAAGTATGACAAGGAACAAACTGGCTGTTGTACCTAAAATAAATCAACATCAACATCTTCTGATTTCTATTTCACTATTTCTTTTTCTCTATTTTTTCTTTCCTTTATTTTTTTTTTAAATTAAAAATCAGGGTTATATATATATATTGCACTAATAAGCTTTCTCCTGCCATATCTTTGAATTCAGTGACATAATTTTATAATAACATTAAAATTATAGCTTAATGTACAAAAATTTCCTTAAGCTTTAAAAAATTTTCAAAATTCACACTTTAACTTTACATATATTTAATTCATTATCTGAATTTTTAAAAATTTTTATGAACTAGAGCATGCAATTACAATATATTGATGTGGACATGAATTTGACACTCATTTATAATGATAGCATGATTAATAAAAATTTAACTTGCATTAAAAAGAATAGTTGTCACTTAATTTTGACAGTACTGTATCAGCTGATTATCCTTGAAGATCCCAAATACCGAAATTCAAACATAGTTTACAAATTTTGTTATAAATTTTGACACAATAAAAGAGTTCACGTAAGTTGAGAATTGGATAGAATGAGGTATATCCACACGCTATACACTGAATTAACATTCAGTAATAATATAGAAGAGTATATTATTTTTCCCTTTTATACGGTATATACAATAAACTTTTTGAAAATGCTATAACTACTCTCCCAGTATTTTATTTCACTTGGAATTTATGTTCAATATACAATATAGTTGTTTGATAGTAGATGATGTATAGCTGTTTGCCGGCGAACACATATGTAAATTATTTGATGAAATCTTTTTCATGTGTTAAATATTTACTGAAGGTATAAATTATTGTTATAAATTTTTAAATATTTTTTTAAAGGATTTGTATATTATTATATTATATAGGGGTGTGCATAAGTCGGGTTCGGGTAAATCCGACCCGAACCCGATTAACCCAAAATTCTTATATTTCCCTCATCCGACCCAACCCTATATAAATATCGGATCCTTACCCGATTAATTCCTTTTTTTCGGGCCCAACCCGAATAATCCGAATTTTATTTTTTTAATTTACATATTTAAATTAAAATCCTAAATTAATACAAATAAATAATATTAAATGCCATAAAAAATATTTTAAAAATACAACAAATTAACAATTTCAAAATTATATTAAATATATATTATATATTAATTAATATTGTAGAGAAATTAATTTTTTATTTATATATTTAAAAAATCGGATTGTTTGGTCGGATTCGGGTTAGTCAGGTTTCACCCAACCCGAAGTATACCTAATATCAAAAACCGAACCGATCATATTAACCGATCCGAATTGATCAGTTCGGTTTGGGTTGATTGAGTCGGTTTTTTGCACACCCCTAATATTATAGATTATCTAATAATAGAGTAATTTAAGTGATTTAATTTTGAGATTCATTATTTTTATAACCTCGGTTATAAAAGTATGGCTTTTATAACACTATATACATACAAAAAATTATTTGTAAGTATACCTTCACTAAACTATATTTTTTTTTTGTTTTCAACTACAATAAGTCTATCGAATTTTCACTTAAATGCAAGAGAAAGTGTGGCTGATGTTTTACAATTAATTAGTTTTATGTCAGCGTTATTAATTTAGTGCTACCAAAAGTTATTTACTGAAATTTTTTTATATTAAAAATATTTTTATTTTAAAATAAACGATATGAATATTTTCGTAGGATAAAAAAGAGATGATTTTTGGGCGGCTTTTTTCCATTTTGTTGCTATGAAAGAGGAAATCTAACCGATCACATTAGGCGTAGCGTAGGTGGGTGATGTATGATATGACTGTGAAAGAGCAAATAAATAAGGTTTTTGCAACCATAAAGTAGGAAGTGGGAAAATGGAGTCAAATTTTCAAAATGGCCCCATTTTCCTGTAAAGCTATCCAAAACAGTTTTTCTTGCATTCATTGCTTTTTCTTTCTCTCTTTACATTGCATTTAGTGCTTTTTATTTGTCCCTCTCTATAATTCAATCCAAGAGACACCACCAACTAAATTCACTTTCACTTCCATCTTGGTGAGATCTTTATAATTACAGTTTTTAATTTTTATTTTTATTGCTTTTATATTATCTTTGCATGATAATTATGCAAACAAATATAATAAAGAGAAGTTCTTTTTTTCTTAAGTGAAAAAAATATAATCTAATTATAAATAAAATATGATTAGAAGGGATAGGAACGGAGAACTTTCTCTTAATGGGCTTTAACCAGGACATAGCCTATATAATAAAAGTTTTTTCTTTTCTTTCGCAAGCTGTGGTGATATTGGAGATTTAGAAATCAAAGCCATCAAATCAAGAACACATTACATTTGTTTGTCCATTGAATATTTGAATTAAAGAGAAATTTGGGATTTGATTTTAAAAAAAAAATAAAAAGGTGAAGTGGGTCCAACCAGCTTCTCAGTTTGGTTGGCTTGATGCATCATATTCATGGTCAATGTTGAGTGTTGAGGCGGTGTTATGGTGGGGCGCTACCACGTTCAGCCAAGATTTCTTCCAAAACAAGATCAATTGTTTCTCACATAAATCATATGACAAATCACATTATATTTATATATATTTACAAAATGCAGAAAATAAATGTAAATAAATTCCCAATAAAGTTACATATTACTTACCTAACTATTACGGCTATGCATTTGATCTACAATCTGAGCTCACTATTTCTTTCAAAACCAATTGGTAGCACACCAGTGCTCATGGTAATCGATTATAACTCGATCTTTCGCTCGGCCTATGCCATGGGACAATTTCTGCCCCACTTTGACCTATAATTTCTCCTTCTGCAATTGCATTTATTAGAAATTGAAAAGAAGTCAAATAATTATGCTCATTCTCATTGAAAAGAAGGAAGTACAACACAAAAGCTACATAATTATGCTTTTAGGGAAAACAAAACCCATTCAATTGCCTTGTAAAATATAGTACAAAGTAGGAGGAGGATGAGGATGATTGAAGAACTATTGATCATAATGAAACTTACAGTTAGCTAAGAAGTCTACAAATCGAATGACCAATCGATTGATTTAATTACTGAAAATTGAATTAATTAAAAATCGGATTGAACCGAAAAATAAAAAAAATCAAATAAAATCAAATTTTTTACTAAAAAGTATAAAAATTTATTTTTTTTTTGTATATTTTCACCCAGCCAGCCCCCCCCCCCCCCCCACATATATGAAAAAATTAGTATTTTAAATTTTAAGTATATCACTTAATAATTTAATATACTTATTATATTTTTAATTTATTGTAATCAAATATATATATATATATATATATTAAATTTTTATTATTTATTTATTTGAAAAAATTAGTATTTTAAATTTTAAATATATCACTTAATAATTTAATATACTTATTATATATTTGGATCATTGTAATAGCATATTAAATTATTAAATAATATCTTTAGAATTTAAAATATTAATTTTTTCCAAATAAATAAATAATAAAAATTTAAAATATACATATATATATATTAAATTTTTATTATTTATTTATTTGAAAAATTAAAATTTTAAATTCTAAAAATGTCACTTAATAATTTAATATACTTATTATCTATTTGAATTTATTGTAATTAAATATAATTATATCCATATATGCAAGGTTAATATTTTTTGTGTTTACTTCATTAGTATTTCATCTAAACATAAAATTATTTTAATGATATGATTGTATTTTTATGTTTCTAACATATGATATTCAAAAATTCATAATTAATCACTTGTAATAATAAAATTAAAATTATATTTTGTAACTTATTATTAGAATATTTGTGATATATATTTAATATTTGATGAATATTTTTTTAATTTTTATACAATAGTATTTAAAAAATTATAATAATTATAATATTTTAAAAATAAAAAAAATTCGATTGAATTCGGTTAAATCGGTCGAACCACGAATCTCTAATTTTATCGATTTTTTATTCGGTTCGGTTTTAATAACATTGATATGAACATATATTTACTAAAGTCTAGAAAAAAAGCGTATATTAACCCTTTTTTTTTTCATTTTTCAAACTGTGAAGTGTAAATGGAAACTTCGTAGTAAAAATAAATAATAAAGCACAAGCTTTATTATTTATTTTATTTGACACGAATGGGCTTGATTTCGGTGCTTTAATGCTCATCTTGATAATGGGCCTCCATTAGTACTGATTATCGGAAGAATCACAGTAGCATGCTCCCTTAATTTGACGCTTCGCAAAATTTTCAAAAAATTTTTTATATCATTTTTAATATTTCAATAAATATAGTAAAACGAATAAAAATTTCATATATTAATTAAGATATATTGAAATTATTATACGTCGTATAAGATAGACAAAACATATTTTTAGGTTTATAAACTTTTAAATTTTTTTATATTGAATTTCTTTATAAAAAATTAATTAGTTTTTTTATACTTTAATATGAGGTCTCTTATTAATGGGATTAACACGTATATATCTTAATTGCCATTAAATGGAACGTCTTTTTTTTCAAATGATATAATATAGAAAATTTTAAAAATTTAAAAATTCATGAATCTAATCGAAAATAGATTTTGTTTGAAATGTACATATTAATATACTGTTTATAAAAAAATTGCATGCTACATCGTATTGAATATAAAATTTTAAGTAATAATTTTTTTTTTATAAATAAATGAAATGCAGAAAATTTGAAAAGTTGATGGATATGAAAATGGATTATAGAAATAAGATATGGAGCATATGTGATGATGTATATGGCTAACATCCTTTCTCATCTGCTTTTACCTCTACAGGTGTTTGACTTGAAAGTACTAACTAATAGTACTTCTTTTATTTATTTCCGACATAATCTTCCTCCGAAGGCAACTTATTATAGGATATTTTAAAATACAATTAATTGTTATGTATGTAATTTGGACATGCACATGTCTTGCAATTAATTGGGGAACATATAATAATTAACTTGTAAGACTAAAGGTTCCTAATTGTCTTACAACACCTACACAAAAATAATAAATAAACTTTCTTATTATATTCCTTCACGAAACTAAATAGATCCAGGCGCATTATCAATTTATTCACTTTCTAGTTCCTGTTTTTTTTTTTTTTTTAACTTCTTCATAAGATAGCTGCTTATTTGTACGGAGCGTGCGCAAAACAATCACGCACTCACTTGCCTACCATTGTTTTGGATGGTAAAATATTTAAGACTTTTTTTATACATTACCACAGTAAAAACTGATATCCACAGTAACATATTTAAAATATCCAAACTTTTACTCTCTGATTTCAAGGAAGCTATATAACTTCCACCTGGAACGCACCATATACGTCCGAACCTTCTACATACGTACTTTTGCTTGATCATGGACCACAGTTAATGATGTTCTGTTAACACTTTAACTTAAGTGTGAACTTGTGCGGCATTAAAGAATATAATTCTCGATTTGGATTTAGAATTTTATATAAGGGCAGCAAATTATATTATTATAAGAATACCGAATTTAACGATTAGGATTCAATTGATTATGTTGTTATAAATCTCAAATTGAATCATGACCGTTGAGTATAGCGTGTACGATGGATGGTAGCTTAGGGCGTGAATCCCGGCTGCCAATGAAATGGTTCATGTGGAAATTCGGGAGTCGTACTTTGAAAATATAGACAAGAAGACACATCTCACGGCTAATTTAGTGCTACTGTAACATGGGGCTGCTCATCTTTTGACCGACTTTTGTTTGTATAAATGAAGGGTTATGCTTTTCTTTTA
The DNA here is from genome assembly GCA_037975025.1 of Excoecaria agallocha. Classification (NCBI taxonomy): domain Eukaryota; kingdom Viridiplantae; phylum Streptophyta; class Magnoliopsida; order Malpighiales; family Euphorbiaceae; genus Excoecaria; species Excoecaria agallocha. The sequence goes on along the minus strand of CM075806.1, from coordinate 14,372,752 downwards.
CACCCATTCGGGCTCTTTAGTTACTTTCTCTATTAAAAGCCCTTCTTCTGCTCGGTTCTCGCCCATCTTACACTACCAACCAATGACTTTGTTTCCCTCTCTCTGCTCGGCATTCTTTCTCTTTTTCTTCCATTCTTCGGCTTATGCTGCTATTCCTCCCCGCCCTCTTGACGGTAAGTAACGGCTTACGTAATCTTCCATTGTTTTTATGTACACTGCATTTATATATATAGTGTGTGTGAGAGAGAATTATTTCAGTTACATAATTTCTTTGGTTCATTCACATTTAAAAAGTGTTCCATTATTATCTCTGAGTATTAATTTTCGGAAAAAAATTTATCTAAATCTAATTCATAAGTTTGTCATTTTAATGGGTGAGATTGTCTATATAATATGTAGCATAAAATGTATATATTCTTTTATAATTTATATGGAATATTATTTTAAATTGTAAATTCATGCGCCGTGTATCTATATATCAAGCATTGTATACTGCAAGATTACTATTAAGATATTTACCTAAAAAAACATAATTATGAATGGCTTCTTGGCATTAGGTTATTTAATTATTATTTTTTCACACGTTGTCTGTTGTTTTTGGGGGACTAGGTCTTGTGCCAAATGGAAACTTTGAACAGGGACCAGCAAAATCAAATTTGAATAAAACAGTAATAATAGGAAAACACTCACTCCCAGAGTGGGAAATAGAGGGGTTAGTGGAGTATGTATCGGGCGGGCCACAACCGGGTGGGTTTTATCTAGCAATACCTCGTGGAGCCCATGCAGTGAGGCTAGGCAACGAGGGTTCAATCTCTCAAAACCTGAGGGTGAGGGCTGGAAAAAGCTATGCCCTAACATTTGGGGCCACGAGGACATGCGCCCAAGACGAGGTCCTAAGTTTCTCAGTGGATGCCCAGAAAAGTGACCTATCAATTCAAACATTATATAGCAGTGATGGTGGGGACACATATGCCTTGGGATTCATTGCTAAGTCAGGAGTTGTTAAGGTCAGATTTCATAATCCTGGAATCCAAGAAGACCCTGCTTGTGGTCCTCTTTTGGATGCTGTTGCTATCAAGGAGTTGCTGCCTCTTAACTACACCAAAGGTATTTACTTCAGTTCTGCTGCTATCAGAGTTATTATCATCGTATCACGCCCCTTTGCGGACATGGAATTTTTTTTTTTTTCCTTTTCTAAAATTCTAAACTACTGTCTTCATTTATGTCGAAAGCAGGGAACATAGTGAAGAATGGTGGGTTTGAAATTGGGCCACATGTGTTCAAGAACTTCTCAACAGGTGTCCTACTCCCACCAAAGCAAAATGACCCAATTTCACCCCTCCCAGGCTGGATCATTGAATCTCTCAAACCAGTCAAATACGTTGACTCCAAACACTTCTTTGTCCCCTCAGGAAAAGCTGCTATTGAATTGGTTGCAGGCAGAGAAAGTGCAATTGCACAGATCATTAGGACCATTCCTAACAAATTCTATACCCTTAAATTTAGTATCGGAGATGCTAAGAATGGTTGCCATGGATCTATGATGGTTGAGGCATTTGCTGCCAAGCAAACCCTCAAAGTTAGATTTGACTCTCAGGGGAAGGGTGGATTTAAGACTGCAAGTCTTAAGTTCCAAGCCATTTCTAACAGGACCAGGATTACATTTTACAGTGCTTTCTATCATACTAAGTTGCATGATTATGGTCACATGTGCGGTCCTGTATTGGATGATGTTAGCGTATTTGCGGCTTGATGATTACACAATTTGGTATTTTCTTTTCAGAGTCAATAGGTTTGCTTGTAACAGTACAGTTGGACATTTGAACTACTAGTCTACTGGAAGAGCAGCGAAATTATCAAACTTTAAACTATTTTACATCAAATTAGCATTTACTTTTAAAATTTTCTTGATTTAACCTAATTATTACACTCAGTCAATGCATATTTCATGGTCAAATAAAAATATATTTTTTAAAGTAGTAATCCATTAAAATAACTTAAATTTAGGTTACACTGACCATGGGTTAGCATTCATCCTATCCACTTATGTATTTTGGTGCACATGGTTATGCATCATTTGATTAAAATTTAATATTATTTTATTTTTATATAACGATTCACAATTATACGCATTAAATATATCCATATATTGAATCACATTCCATTAAATTTAAAATAAATATTTATTATTGAATTTAAAAATAATGTTATTTTTTTCAACTTCCATTCATATTTAGGTGTCCAGCTTACTAATAAAATTATTTACAATTAAATATTTGCTAATAAAAAATGTGATATATTTGGACATTTCCTTCTAATGCTATTATAAGGAAGTAATCAATTTTCAAAAGATGAATGATATTCAATTCTCATCTCATGGAGGAACTACTAAATTATCTTTTTTTAGGACAGTTTTTTGATTTTTTATACTTACATTTTGGACTTCAAAATAGTGAAATTAAAATTCCGATCAATTGTAAAATTAGTCAGATTTTCAACAATTTAAACTACGAATGATTTTTAAAAGGACAAAAAAATATAAAAAAAACTCAAAAAAATATGAATCCAGCATTGGTACCTTTGAATCCAGGATCACTACCACCAGAATTTGCAATGCCACTGCCTTACCATTATTAATTGCATTAACTAAGAGCAACTAAAGATCAAATAAGAGTCTTTTTTTTTGTTCAATCAATTACGATCTAGTGATTTACCAATTACAAAATTACTTTCTTTATCCTCATTGTATAGACTTTTCTTTTTTATAAAAAAATTATATTTTGAAAGCTACTTATAATTGATTAAATAAGAGCTTCAACGATAGAGCAATTGACATAGATTTCTATGTATGCACTGTGTTATTCGGATTAGGTACTCAACTGGCCAATAAAGAAAAACTCCTCTCTTGGGAGGAGGAGAGCTAAAATCCAACTTCACCCTTTAACAAAGACTAATTTAGACAGATCGTCATACCCTGCACCATCGGTTTTTTATAATTCAACAAATACAAATATTAAAAATTTAGAATTAAATTATAGAGAAAAGGCCAAATTTGCTGATAAAATATTAGAAAATTGTACATATTTATCTCTTAATTAAAATTTCAATTAAAATTGCCTCTAAAATATTAAAAATCATACGTATTTGTCTTTTAAATTTATTTTTAGGCCCAAACTGCCATTGCTATTATATATGGCTCAAATTTGTTACTAAAAAATAATGAGATTCTAGACAAATAAAGATAAAATATATAGTAGATTGATCGAAATTAAATAAACTTACCATATGCGCATTATAAATTGATAATATTCTTTAATTTAAAAAAAATTAGAAACTTATAATGTTAAACTTGTCAAAATAACCGAAATTTAAGTAAGCAAATAAAACTTACGATGGTATGAAATTTTAGTATTTTTTTTAGAATTAAAATAGGATATCAATTTCCAGTACATATATATAGTTTATTTCAACTAGCTTACTGTATATATTTTTATTGGCTTAGCTGCAATTTTGCTGATTTTAGTTGTAAATTTAAATCAATTATGTAATAGTGATGATAATTTTAACCCTAAAAGATAATTAAATGGCAAGTGATATTTCCAAAAATATCAAAAATGAAAGAAAGAGGAGGGGAGTCTAATCGGATGAGGTTTCTTAAGACCTACAAAAGAAAGAGCGTCCAGTCGGACCGGAGCAAACACTTTGATGCTTAAGCTAGTGAATATGTTTTAGAGAGAAGAATAAGCAGAGAAGATACTTAGAGAGATGAACATTACAGGGACCTTCCATAATTTCTCTATTTATAGTATTTTGGTGGCAATAGGTTATTAGGCTTTTGAGTGCCTAGAATAGTAACCTATTGCAATGATATGATTGCACTGTAGAAACTATACCGATTAAGTAGATAATATCATATGAAAATGTGAAGGTCATACTTTGGATTGATGTGACAATCTGTCACATTAATCTGATCGGATTGACTTAGAAGCCTAGTTGTGGGCTTGCATGTGAGTTGGATTTTTGGACCTAAAGATCCAATTACATAAGAGTGTTATCATTTGTCCCCCCATAAATCAATCTGATCGGCACTTTATACCTAAAAATTTTTACGTTATCAATAGATGAAGGGGTAAGGTTTATTTCAAATTTGAAATTTAACCTCCGAATGGAATCCTTCACTTCAATAGTCATTGGTCATTATAGACAACGCTTCATTTATCATGCTAGTAATAGCTCCTATAAACTCGGAACACTTGGTATTTTTTCATTAGAAGCATCAAACTTGCCGGATAAGTCACCATTTCCCTATAAATAGATGTCGAGTTACTCCTTTCACACTTTTGCAAAATTCTCATATTTTCTTTCCTACTTTATGTGGGATTCAAATTTTGAGGCTTCGAAGTTCTTCGCATTTCAACATTTCTTTTCTGAGTTTTTGGTTGGTTTCATCAAGTAAGCTTTTCCTTTAAATTTGTTTCATCTTCTGAGTTAGCATCTTTGTTGTCTTCTTCATCATCAGAGTTAAATGTTTTTAATATCATTTTAGAGTCTGCTTCTTGGGAGCAAATTAGGAATTATTTTTTTGAAATTGTGCCCTTTAGAATTCTTTTTTCTATATTGTGCCCTTTAGAATTGTAACACACTTATCCCTCCTGACACTGTACCGGCGTACCGAATATCGGAAATTTTTTTTTTTCCAACTTAACTTCTATACTTAAAACCTTAACAACATTCAATTAATCATTAACTACCCTTCGCCGATGACCTATAACTGTTCAAATTACTATGCATTTAACAAAAATTTTGCAATATAACGGCTGTACATAATACTAGTCCCCTGAAAAGCAAACAACCTACACAGCCTCTCAGAGGCACAACAAACAATAGTCATAACAACATTCATTCATTTCCATCCATTCATATATTCAAAATCCAAATACCATTTACTAAGAATAACTCCCGTTTACATTACATATCCAAAAGTAAAGTTGTACTTATATATACATGCCAAAAGTAATAAGACTAGAGCATTCTAAAAGAAATCTTGCAATCTGAAGTCTTGCTCCTGCTTCTGTTTACCTGCGCGCAGTAAAACTACACGCTGAGCACTCAACATGCTCAGTGATGACTAATAATCGATACATTTCCTAACATTATCATTATTATTCTTAAGTATTAACATATACATGTAAAAATAATTATAAAATCATTTATTATCACATTCAAAACACTACCTTAACATTTTCTATAAGATTATTCATTTTAATCACATAATTACAATTTTGCCATTACAAGTTCAATTATTATCTTTAAACTCATAATTGAAGCAATTTACGTTTCATTACACTTAATTTATCATTTTTATGCAAAATTACCTTTTTGTCCTTGTTGTCAATAAAGTTCACTTTTTGAATAATTTAACTATTATCTGTCTGTTTTATTGTTATTTAAGAAGTTCTCACTTAATTTACTAACTTTTTACACTTTTAGGAAAAATTATCTTCTTGTCCCTAAACTTTCTTTTTTCTTTCATTATGGTCCTTTTTCACTTTCTTTTCTTACTTTTCATTTCCTTTTCATTTCTTTTATTACCATTATGCCCCTAGTACAGATCCGACAGAAAATTTCAGATAGGATATACGAAACATGGACCCCACGGGCCCCACTAAAAAGAGAAATGATTTCCAAGGAACCATTCTCAGAACACTGCACTTTTTACTTTCACTTTACACTGAAGCTATGGAGATCAATGATCCCACCCGTAGCTAAGCAAGTCGCCATGACTTGCACCACGGTAAAGGGTGTTCCTATGGCTAGCCAACTATATCCAGAACTAGTTTTTACTGCCAGACCAACTCTAAGGGCACAATAATAATTACTTTATTAATTCTTTTCAAGTCCAAAAAATTCAATAATTGACTTTTTATTTTTGTTCATTGACCTTAATTTAATTTCATATAAATCCATCATTTTCATCATTTTTATGCAATTATTAACCAGTAATTCAATTATTTTCAATATACATATTAACATTAAATTCTAAATAAAATCACAATAATTTCAATAAATTCCCATAAAATTTATTTATGCATTATTTATTATTTATTATTATTTCTCATCAAAATAATCACTTAATTCACTATAAATCACAACTTTCCTTATGTACATATATTATACAAAATCTTAAAAATTACCAATTAATTTCCAATTATTCTTTAAAAATTCATACACATTAATTATCAAATGTACTATTAATTTAAGCTAACAATTATTATTTTTATGCAATTTCCTCACTACATATCATTATGATTAAATTCGGCCAACCCTAATTCACCTCCCTAAAAATTATATTTCTTACATTTAAGCCTTCATTTAAGCTTCTTTCATACTCAATTTCATTTACTCTAACATTAGTGCATCAATTAATAACTTTAATTATTTTTGCCCTAATTCCATAATTAAGGAAAATTCATAAACTTAGAAAATGTAAAGATTTATTAGTCACTTATAATTTTCTCTTAAATTAGGGAGTCTAGGCTTCCTTTTCCTTGCCTTTTTCCTTTGAAAAACTCCCTCTTTCTTCACCACCTACATAGGCAGCCCATTAAAGCTTATATTTCTTCAATTTATTGTTCTCAAATGCAAAAACCAAGCTCATAATCATAATCTACATCCAAAAATCTATGGAAAACCACTAAGAAATCAAATTAAAACACCAAAATTCACAAGTTCCAACTTACCCCTTTTTATTTCTTCCCTTGATTTCTTCACTTCCCTTACCCAAATCAACCAAGTGAAGCTATATTAGTGATCTAGAGGGATGGAACTACAACTCCTAAGTTGAAATTTAGGAGAGATTTTGAGTAGATATGAAGTAAAAGAAAGAGAGAGAGGAAATGGAAGAGAATTTCGGCCAAGGAGAGGAAGGAAGGAGCTGATATGATTTCTGGAGTTTTCTTCAGATTTCTGCCTTTAAATACCTCCCCAATGGGCCTAAAATTGGGCCAAAATGATGGGCTTTTCCCATTTAAATTAAAAAGCCCAATTTAGGCCCCTAAAGGCCCAATTAAAATTCTCTCTCTTTCAGCCATCAAATCACTTCAAAAATAATTTTATCACTCTTATCACATCAAAAATAGCTAGCACGTAAATTTTTGGCTCAATTGGAGTTCGTTATCGGTCCGATTCAAACTTATTGATCCGATTCTACAATTGCCGGTGTCACCGAAAAATTCCATTCTCATCACTAAAATATTCTACATAAAAATTCATGTAGGCATACAAAATCTGGCAATATTCGGAATTCGTTTACTATTTTTAATTATTTATGCAAAAATAAGTCACCTTCCCTACCAGGAAAATTGACTCGATAACTTTTTCGTATTTTTGACCTTTAGAGGCCTATTTGGCCTCAATTTCAATTCAAATTTCAACCCCGGACTCACCATGACCAATACTTTCCGATGGTTCAATAAAATATTTTTGACTTTCGAGTGTCCTTTCGGGCCCGAAAAGCACTATTCACCATCGAAAAGTACTGTTCCCGGCTGACCCGGTGTTGAGGCCATTACAAGAATGGCTTCTAGTAGTAGTGCTCCGAGTGAGAGTGGGGGACGATCTGGATACAAGATTTCTTGAAGAATATCGAGGGAAAGAACCTTTAATCGAACATACTTGTAATGCCCCTTAGTATACCCTAGTAGTAATATCACTAATTAATTGTGAGTGTTTATATTTAATTAAGTATAAATGTATAAAGAATGACTTAATTGCATAGTTAAAGGGTAAGTTTTGGGGTAATAGTAAAAATAAGATAAACTAAGGGACCTAATGGTAAGATTTTCTTTCAAGTGACATTTGGACCAATAGAGAGAAAGGAGAGGGAGATATTTGGTGGAGGTTGGCCGGCCAAACAAGGGTCTTCATCCTCCATCTTCATCTTCTCTATAACTCTAAACTCTCTCTCATCCTCTCTCTCTCTAGATTTCTTAGAATTGGGGAAAGGAAAAGAAATGTTTTTCCTAGTTTAATCTTAAGGTAATCTTGATTCTTCTTTAATATGTATTGTTCTTTGTTTAGCTTGAGTAATATTTATGGAAGTATTTTATATTATAGAAGGAGAATCAAGCAAAAGAAAAGGGAAAGAGGCTCTCCAAGGTTGAAGAAGACTTGGAGCTTAGTAAGGTATGGGAACTTAGGTTTTTATGTGTATGTTTGATGTTTTGGCCATGAGAGAGGGAACCCTTGAATGTCTCTCTTCTAAAATTTATGGATGATTTTAAGCTTAGAAGGGTTTAGAGTTAAAAATATGCAAGTTTGGTTGAAAAACATGAAAAATCGGTTTTAAGGTTCCCTGGACCAGTTTGTACTTTTTTGCTCATATCTTGAGATATAGTTGTCCAAATGATGAAATTCTAGTTGGTATAGAAACTAGACTTGTAAACCTTGATTTTGTTAGAAGAAACCAAAACCTGATTTTTAATGATTGATGGTGAAAATCGGTCTTGAAATCTGATGGTGATGGTTATTTTATCCTCATGAACAGTCTATGGTTTTTCTTGAATATTTAAAGATTTACAGGTCCTATTGAAGAGATTTTTAGTGTTTTGGAAACTAGAAATATAAGCCTAAAACTTTGTAGAAGATAGTATTTTCATAAAAAGCCATTTGGTAGGTTGAAATTGAGATGCAAGTTGAGTTTTGAAATTGATTTACAGGATTTTTATGCATCTAGCGTTGAAGCTTTTTAAGCCGTCGCTTTGTGTCACGAGCGCGATATTAAGTCATTGTTTTGTGTCACGAGCGCGACTTCTGCAGCGAGCGCGACATCAAGAAGTACTCTTTTAGGCAATTGCTGACTGTCGCAAGCGTAATTAATACCGCGAGCACGACACTCGTCGCGAGCACGATAATAAGCATTTATCTTCTATTTTTTATACTTTTATTTTATGATCCCAATTGAGGTATAAGCTTGCCTAAGCCTTCCTAAACTTATAAATCATCCTAAATTGTAATTTAACAGCAGTGTATCCCCTTAATTGCAAGATTTGCTTAATAATGGAAATGTTAGATTTTACTACCTCAAAATAGAATATGTATGAATTACTTCTCTGCCATGATAGTATATGATTATTTTTATGCTATGAGATTATCAATACTTAATATTAAAGTACTTTGTATTCATTAGTACTATAGTGGATTATGTGAATACAATTTCACAAGATATGAAATATGATTGATTTATGCCTGCACATAAAGACTTGGTTGTGGATAGATAGGCATGCTTATAGGGATATAGTTGCAGCTGCTATAGTCTGACTCTTATGAGTCCATAATTGTCTCTACATGAGACCATAGTTCTGGCCTAATGGGTCCACAGATTTGATGCCTTCGGGTATCCATAGTGCTAATACCTTCGGGTATTTACAAATTTGATACCTTATGGTATCCACAGCACCCGTTATCCACACCCACAGGAAAATGAAGCAGGCACAACTTATAAGATAAATGATATACATATACAGTTTATAATCTTTCATTCTATGTTTTAATGAAACAGTTATTCCTTCCAATAGTGCATTTGGTTATTCTGTATTTATGAAATATATATATGAACGTGTTATATACTTTTACTGCATGCTTGGTGATAACCACTGTGAGTGGTTGTCAAAATATTTGTTTGTTCCCCACTAAGCTTTATAGCTTAGCACGGGTGTTTATTCGTGTAGGTTTGCAGGGTAGAACTTTTGTTCAGGGACAAAGCCAACAATCTTTCAAGTCAACATCGAAATAAGAGTAGCATTTTGATGTATGAAAATTAACTTTTGCATCTCTTTTGGTTACATCCCATATACTTGTATTTAAAGGCATGTAATTATTAAGTTATGTAAAGAATAGCAAACAACATGAGAAGTATCACCCTCCACCAAATATGACTATTATAATATGAAAGTATGTAGGCTTATATATGCATCGGTAATAGATAACTCATATGATTAACAAGATTAATTGAATGTAATTAGTAACAGTAATCCAGATTATCTAGTATAGTCATTACAATACTAAAGTTATCACCGCCATGTTAAATGAGCTTAAAATAAAGTCTAAGTTTTCGGAGAGCGTGCTGACTCTAGTCTGTCCTATGTCCATGTCTTTTTTTGATGGTCCATTCGGAGAGAATGATAGCGAATGGTTTATATGCCATCAAGATAGTTTGAAATGTGGTCTGCAATTTCCCCTACCTCCTTTAGATACTAGCATTCTTAGGAGTTATGAGGTTGCCCTTAATCAACTAAATTCGCATGAATAGAGATCCATTACCTGTTCTAAGATTATCTGTGAGAAAATGTAAGTAGTTCCTTCTCTGGGACTATTTACCCACTTCTTCTACCTTTCCAGTCGTGACTGTAGGAATTAGTATCACTTCTCAAGTAAGCATAAGAAAAGATTATTTACTCTTCCTACTTTTCTTAAAGGGTTCAAAAGGAAATTCTTTTTAGTTGGTCAGAAGGAAGGTTTTGGAGTGAGCCTCATTGATCGAAGAAACCACACAATTTAAAGGATTTAATGGCTGGTTTCGATAACTTCAAGCCAAAAATTAAGGCGTTAATGAAGTATATTAAGGATCATCAGGCCAAACCGGTCAATTATGATTCTTTATTGGCTTCCTTATATAAGCTGATAGTTCTTAAGGCGATCACCCTATTTCTGATTGCCCTGAGATCGATCATAAGCATAATTATCATATGATAATATTTTATTTGATAATTTTCTCTTCTTTCCTAATTCCTTTTAATTTTGCATATGTAACCTCCATATATGTCGATTTTGCAAAAAAGGTATCGAGGAACATCAAGAAAATTTTTGATAAGAAGAAAAAGAGAAAATCTACTTCGAAGTGTGATAGATCTGCTCAGCCTAAGAAATCTCATGGAGCTTCAGGGTTGATCCTTCAAGACGAGCCGGAAGAAGTCACAAAGATTCAGCCTCTAATTTTTACTATCACTACCTCTCCTATTGGGGGCGACGTCAAAACCCAAACAATGTTTAAGGCTCATTCTGTGTTTGGTTTTGTGAGGTTTTCATCTGAGCAGACTTCCTCCGAGGGGTATGTTACAATTCTGGCTCCAACGTTTACGTCCAGGGTCAAGGCTTTAACTATGAAAGAGTTCTTACAGCATAAGTTTGGGAAGGGGCATTTCATTCGGAATGCCTAAGTGTTTGACTTCATTAGCTAAGGGCTAATGTTGGAAAATGACTTGAACAAAATGGGCCCTGCTTCACCTCATAAGGAGCTAGCTGAGATTAACTTCAAGGTTATAAGGGTAAGTTGTTTTTGTTCATACATATTTTCATGAAAAAAGCTTTCCTAACAGCTCACTCTCACTAGGTTATGCAAAAGGCAATGTGTTTATACACAGAGAACATGGCTTGGAGGAGGCAATTGATAGATAAAACCAATGCCAATCGGGAGTTAAAAAAATAGAAATTGCTAACAAAGAGTTCAAGGAGAAATTATAAGTTGTTCGCTCAAAATCTCTGGCTAAAATTGAGGAGCTATCGAACAAGAATGCTGAACTTTACGGTCAAGCCAATCATCTTCATAAGGAGATCAATTCACTTTGCTCGATTGTTGAGGATCTCCAAAATAAGGAAAAGTATCTTCATAAACTCCATAAAGGAGAAATGGAGTGGCAGGAGAATGAGTTAGTAGAATAAATGGGAGTTGTGCAATCCGAAATGATCGCTAAGATTATTCAGGAGTGTGGGAAGCATTTTCCCAGAGTAGATTTCAGCTTTATGGAAGACCTTGCTTCACTTTCAGAACTTTCGATCGACAAAGAAGAATTAGAAGAAGATGAAGAAAATATAAACGTAGAAAATTAGGATTTCTCTTCTGTATTTGAGAAAGTTTCTTGAATGAAAACTTGATTATTTTTTGTCCCTGTTTAAAGTTCTTTTGAACAATTTTCTTCCACTTTTTATATCTTTTTCAAATTATAAGTGCAATAATTAAAAATATATAGCCGGTCGGAAGATGTTATTACTTGATAAGATAGATTACATTGATCTTGTGGATCGGGAATTACATTTATCATGAAGGATTACATCATGCATTTTTTGAGCACCTCTACATTCCAAGATCTAGAAATTTCGGATCCATCCATTGACCTTAGTCTGTATGTGCTCTTACCTAGTACTTTCAATACCTCATAAGGGCCTTCCTAATTGGGCATAAGTTTCCTAACTCCCACGTTTCCTATGTCGATTTTTGCTTTTCTTAAAATCAAATCTCCAACATTGAAAGTCCGGAGCCTTATCTTACTGTTATGGTATCTAGTCATTCTTTGCTTGTAGGCTGCAATCTTTGCACAGGCATCCTCTTTTTTTTCCTCAATAAGATCGAGGTCCTATCTTCTTTCCTCCCTATTCTCTTGTTAAAAAAAGGGATAATATATAAGATGGAATTTCAATTTCTACCAGTATAACCACTTCCAATCCGTATACTAAAGAGAATGGTATCTGATGTGTTCCCTCTTTTAGAAAAGTCCTAAAAACCATAGGACACTCTGTAATTTTTTAGTCCAATTTCTTTTAGCATTTTCCAATCTTTTCTTTAGTCCTTTTAAGATTGTTTGGTTGGAGACTTCAGTCATGCCATTGGTTTGTGGATGAGTGACTGAGGTGAATATCAAATCAATCTTCAAACTAGAACAAAAGGATCTGAATATAGAGCTATCAAATTCCTTTTTGTTGTCAGTAATGAAGACCTTCGACTATACCAAGTGAATTTTTTTATTCTTTCCGCTATGACAGTGGCCAAAGGTTTAACCTGTATCTATTTGGAGAAATGGACAAATGCAACAATAATAAACTTCATCTGTCACTTGCCTTGGGAAAATGGACTTAAAATGTCCAAATCCCACTGATTGAACAGCTAATATACTCTAATCGAGGATTGCTCAAACACTGATTGTCGTATGATTCTTCCATGTATCTGACACTGCTTACAATTTTTGACCTAGCTTTGAGCATCTTTAAAAATGCTTGGCCAATAATAATCAGTTTGCAGTACTTTTCTTGCGATTGCCCTGCTAGATTCATGAGCCCCACATATTCCTTCATGTATTTCTCTTATGATGTAGTTTTCGTCGTCCGTCATCACACATTTGAGCTAAGGGTGAGTGAACACCTTTTTATAGAGTTCCCCCTTAATCATGGTGTAGTTGAGTGCTTTTCTATTGATCTTCCTAGCCTTTGTACTGTCTTTCTATAATTCTCCTGACCGAAGGTACCGAACAATCGGGGTCATCCATGTTTCTGATTCATGTTCAATTTTTTATTACCTCTGGCTCTTCTAAAGAGGATTGTAATTGCTCATCGATCTTTATATCCTCATCTACTATACACTGATATTAAGCTACTAATTTGGCTAGCCGATCAACCACTACTATCTCCTCTCTCGGGACTTTCTCGATGCTCTAAGTTTGTAAGGCCCCTAACATGATCCTAGTTAGAAATGCATGATTTTAATAGGGTTATAATTAATTGAAATTAAATTTATAATATGAATTTCACATAAGGTGTGAGATAAGTGATAAATTCATTATATTATAGTAATTGGATGAAAGTAAAATTTAAAATTTTAGTTTAATAATATTTAAGGGTATAATTGAGGCATGAAGTATTAATTTCGGGGTAAATTTGTAAATATGGCATCTTAAGGGTTAATTGTGATTAAAGGAATGAATTGAGAGGTTGATTTAAGAGAAGGAATAAAAGGAAAGGTCAATTTACAACATGTAAAAAGGTGAGAGGCTTTAGTGAAACATGTAAAAAGTGAAAGGATTTAAGAGGAAATTTTCCCTTACCTTTATAAATAGTCATCTTCATGTTAAGAGAGAGAAAGAGAGACGCCAACTTGAAAAAAAATTTACAGAATTTCGTTCATTCCTTCATTCACCTCTATTGTTAAATCTTTAAGTGATCTTAAAGAAGAAATCATTGCATATAAAAATTAATCAAGGGCAATTAGCGTAAACATTAAGGTAAGCATATCAATTTGATAGTTTATCATCTTCTTCTTCGTCTTCTTCTTATTTTTGTTGGGGATTGAGTAAGTCAAATGCTAAAAATTCTTGTTAAATGGATAAATTGTTGGGAAAGGAGAAGAAGAAGTTAGAAAGAGCAAAGAAAAAGGGAAGGCAAAAGATTGAGGCTAGGGGATTTTCGGCCAAGGTATGGGACTTTTAGGACCCTCATATATGTATGCGGTTAAATGGAGAAGAAAAAAATGATTTGTTATATGATAGGATGAACAATTGATTTGAGCATAAATTTTGTAGGAGGATTGATAAGAAGAAGCATGTAAGCATAAAAAATTAGTTGTTGTAATTTAAGCATAAATTGAGTTAGGAAGCTTAAATTGAGATAATTTTAATTTTATATTTTATATAAGTAATATACCTATAACTTTGTAGCAGCAACTTAGGGCTAAATATGTCTATATGATAATCATAATTTCACTTGAAATTGTAGAGGACTGCTAATTTTGGTTCTGGAACAGCTTCTAGAAAATGTGATGTAATTCCTTGTATAATGGTCAAAATGCTATGAGATCAAATTATATGAAAAATAGACTTATAAATGAACATTTTACATGAAGGAAGTATTGTCTAATTTTGTTTGTATGAATGTCTAATGTTAGCATGAAATTTGTGAAAACTGGTTGCACTGTTAAGGAATAGATTGTGGTATTTCAAGCATAAATTTTGGTAGAGGAGTCAAAATGCTATGCTGTAAAATTCTAGATAAACTAGATACCTAGGAGCATAACTATGTTGAAGGAAAGTTAGGTTGATTCATTCTCCATTTTATTCTATGAATTTTTCAAGTGGTAACAATAATTGTTTTTTATTTTATGAACAACCTATGGTGTTTCTTGAATATCTCGAATCATAGATGTGATGTTGTGATGAATTTTAATGTTTTAAAAACTGGACATACAGGGGAATGAATTTGTAGATGGCCACTTGGCCTAAAAATAACATCTTCCAAATCAAAAAGGGCACCTAAGTTGGATCTAGAATGCTGCCTCTGTGCAGAGTTGTGTAGATAGATTTTTTAAATTATCTTCTATATTGATTTAAATATAATTATGCTAAAAATGTGTTTATATGAAAACACAATGAATTGGATAGGGCATGTGATATGATTATTGATAAAATTTCATATATATATATATATATATATATATATATATATATATATATATGTACATAAGTAAACATTATTGGCAATTATATCAAATATGCATATGTGATTGAATTTATATACTTGCTTGTTATATGCAAAATGATTTACAGGCATGTACTCCTATGAAGAGTAAATGTATATTTTAACATACACTTATACTATGAAATGAGAAATACATTAGTATGGTCATGTTCACATGTAGTGCCTTATTGATAACACGCTAAAGTATATATTATGATGATTTATGCTCAATGGTTAATGCTTGTATTGTTATATGCCTATATGAATTCATGTGTATATATATACTAGTGATTATGAATCTTTTTACATGATCACATACATATGATGTATTATAATGTAAAGTTCTTATGATGATGCATGTTTTATGATGAGCACTTGAACAGGTCCATTTGACAGGTCCACTGTACATTCGACCCCGTTTGGATCCATTTGATAGGTCCACTATACATTTGACCCCATTTGGATCTATAATTTTGATATCCTCGGATATCCACCATTTTGATACCGGGAGTGTACTAGGGACACAATGATAATAATGACATAAAAGTGCAAAATGTGAAATATGAATGGAAATGAAAGTGAAAAAGCACTGATATAAAAGAAAATAAAAAGTTGAGATCAAAATGAAAATTTACCCAAATAATGAATTGAATGGATAAAAGTGATAAAATAATGAAAATATGTATGAGAATAATAAAATAATTAATGAAAAGCTTAAAAGTAATCCCTTGTAGTCTTGGAGGACTAAAATGCAATTTGCCATGAAAATGTTAAAACAAGGATTGATTGATAATTTGTATACAAATAATAGATTTAAAGTGAAAATAAATGAACTGATAGCAAAATTATAAATATAATGTAAAATGACAGTTTTGAAAAAAAAATGAAAAATTAAGAATTCTGCATATAATTTTTCATAAAATGATATATTTGAAATGAAATGATAAGTTACATGTCAAATAAGCAAATTAGTGTGAAGTAAAGATAAGTAATGGCATTAGTATAAATAAATGATAAAAGAAAGCATCACTGTAATTTAACGAAAGTGCAAAGACTAAATTAAAATTTAGAAAATGAAATGTTAATTGAAATATAAAATTATGAATGAACCCTATTATATGGTAAGATAGGGATCAAAGTGTAATTTTTACTCTTTAGTGAAAATATGGACCAAATCGAAATTATTCATGCCATAACATGTATTAAAAATGAAAGAAATGAAAAATTAAACTTTAAAAGTATACGTGGCTAAAATAAGAAGATCCATTTAAAGATAAGCAATTGGATAAATGCCTGAATGTCTGGGGTGAATGAATGTATATCTGAATGATTAAATGACCGTGTATGAATAAAAGAATGAAGATAAATTCCCAAGTGAAAACAGAATGTAAGTAAACACATTTGTAAAAAGTAAAAAGAATTGGAATTAAAATGTAAAATGACCAAAAAATAGTATATTAAGAATTAAAATTTGGTAAATTGCATAATGAGCAGTAAATGAAGCAAATAGATAAGTTTAGTTGTTGATATTGAAGAGATTAATTATAATTGAAAGTTAATGTTGTAAATGAATGAAAGGTAGCATAAAACTGGCAATTACACTAAGTGATGTATTTAAAGGATAAAACTGACAATTGTATCCTATTGAAATGATCGAAACAGTTTTTTCATGTTGATTGCATGTGTGCATAATTGTATGATTCACATCAAAATGATAAAATAAATAGTTAATGTTAAAGAATACTTATGGAAGCATGCATGTGTGTATTTATATGCCTATGCATGCATGTATGTGAGCATTGTGTGTATGTATATGCCAATTTTTTTTTTTTTTTATGTAGAAAGGGTTTAGCCGTTTGATGCCAATCATTATAAAAGTTCTGATAACTTTGGCTGTTTTGCAGAACAATGTTCAGGCATTGATCAATATGAAACTAGACAAGCACAAAAATTTATGGGAAGAATCTGGATATTATTGGCAAGAGATTGTTATTGGCACTCTCAAGTTTGACCGCAGAGAATGTGAGGTATGAATACGATCCGGCCTTAAATTACAGGGATCATTCACTTTACCCTAAAATACCTTCCTTTAACTGGTGCCTCAGAAGACTGATTTGTAAAACTGAGCCCACTTCATTTCATAAATAGATTTCATATTAAAATCTTCCTTAAGCGGCAGTAGCAGCAGCAGCAACAAAAACAACAATAATAAATAAGGATGCAACTATACTAGTATATCACTTATGTTTTTCTTAATATTGACAAGGCTATAACATTTGCATGCATCAGAAAACAGAAAATATGCTAACTCTTAGAAATCAGCAGAGTCCAACTCCTTGATCAATACTGGCTTAATCTCTACTCTAATTCCAATTTACATAAATTTTTATAAAAGAGAAAGGAGATTAGAAGCACTTCCTTAAGCAAGTTGATACATATAGAATAGAATCTATAAATTATCATAATTTCTAAAAGCATGATGGAATTCTATAATTGGGAATGGCTTGAAAACAGATTGCAGCACTAAGGCAGCTAAAGAAGCAAGAATTCATTGAATTCTTCAATGAGTATCTAAGAAATGGTACAGCTCAGAAGAGGTCATTGAGCATACGAGTTTATGGGAGCCTACACTTGCAAGAGTACGCATCAGATGGAGGTAAGCTACCTCAGCCCCACTCAGTACGTATAAATGATATTTTCAGTTTCAGAAGAACACAGCCTCTGTACAGTTCACTCAAAGGATGCTATGGTCACACAAAGTTGTAACTTGTGAGGATTGTCCCACTCGTTTCACCAAAACCATTTATGGACATGCTTTTCCATTTTAAGTAAATAATTTGTGGCCGAATGTGCAATTCACTCTTGAAATTTGATTAAAAAAAACCAATTAACCTCTTAATATTTATTTTGGTGCAATGTGTTTCCTAAAATATACAAATTGGGATAATATCACCTTAAAAATGATGAATTCGTTATTTTAACTATTTTCTGCTAAAATTAACACGTGAAAAATCAGCTAATGGCATGTAGCAAGGTTAAAGGTGTAAAAAAGCCTTTAAAGTATTTCAAATTGGAGCAATTTATTCTTTAAAATTTATAAATTGGGGCAATTTAATTTCCGTTGATGTGTTATAGTTACGTCAGTAGTCAACTGATAGAAAATGGTTAAAATAATAGATTGATCTGTTTTGGGTGATATTACCCCAATTTGTAAACTTTAGGAGGTACATTGCACCAAAACAAATATTAAATGGTTAATTGTTTTTTTTGTCAAATTTTAGGGGAGTGAATTAGATTTCTAGCCATAATTTGTAGCAACAATTATATGTTGAAATAATTTGTGGCGAGAGCCATATACCAAAAAGCAACTATAATTCAAGGGATATACATTTCCTGTACGAACAGTGTAACATTTGTTGATCCCATTTCTGGATTTTCGTTGGGTTGTGAGCATTGTGTGTGTTACCCGTAAGAAGGCTGAATGGTGAATAAAATTATGTGCTCTGTTGCTCTTAGTAGAAAAAAGAAATGATAATTTCCATCCACGATGGAGAGTGGTAATCCCATGCCCAGGTACGTTCAGGTATATGCATGGCATGACTGTTAATAATAATAATAAGTCCGAGACTTGTCAAGAGGTTTTAGGAGACTTCTGAAAAAATTATTTATTTATTTATTTTTCTTATCAATTTGACAATTGATTAATTTTTTCTTATACATGATTAGTATTTTGTTGTTTTAACTTGCCCCTCTTCCTATAACTGTGAGCTTCGAAGGATGCAGTTGTCTTGCAAAAGAAACACGTATCTTCTACGGAGATTAAATTAAGGATTCGGTTAGTTAAACTCAGAGCCAAGGAAGATGCATAAAGGCAAAGCATGCCGTGAAACTGTTTAGTTGTGTGCAAACTGTTTAGTTGACATACCAGCCTTGGATGTTTCGGCAAAAGGCTCTAGCTGCTTAACGATGTCTTTAGCATTGATCAACAAGGAAACGTTTTTCAATAAGTTAAAATTTCAATAAGTATTTCAATAAGTTTGAATTTGGATTATCATTTGGTTGTGTAAGTCAATTTCTTCTAATCTCTCGAAGAAATTTTGATTGTAAAATATGTGGAAATCCAAATGGGTTAACTGGTCCTGGTGTGCTTGGATTAACAGCAGAAATGCGACTCGGACTCCCCAGCAGCATTGGTTTGCCTGAGGGTCGCATAATCAACTTTGTGTCCATTGGCTTTCTATACTCACATAAAATTCGATGTTTGATAGTACAAGTAGTAGGAAAGTAAAATTCCAGCCACTTTTTTCACCTTGCAGAAGCTAAAGCATCGCTATTTTATAGCTAAAATTTTAACATGTATTGCAGTAAATTTTGCGCAATAGATTTCCAGTGTCGTGAAGATAAAGAGGGTATCATTTGCTACAAACACTCGACAAATATGTAGTTGTGCTCTTGTATGCATCATGGTGCCCTTTTTCTAGACTTCTAGACCAAGCTTCTCCCTCCCTCCTTTCTTCATTGCATCAGACCAAGGTTTGTAATCCAAGATCATCTTTTCAGTGTTTTTATCTTTTATTAGAAAATTAGCTAGGGCTTGGGGGTGCATGTCCCTGCCTATTGACTATAGAATTGATTGATTTCTGCAGCATACTCTCGAATTACGGAGTTCACGGATCTCCAACTCTGATATCTTGAGTCCCGTACTCCGTGTCCTCTTGGTGCTTTTTTTCCTGATGTGACATTGTAGAAGTTATTTCTCATTTGTTCATATTGTTTAGTACACAATTAACGTTGCCATTGAAGAAGCAATAATTGAAATCTAATATGTATATACCGCATAATTGATAGACTTGATACTCACGGGCCGATCTTCGTCCATTGTGGTCATTCGATGTATCTAAACATGTATTGGAAGAGTTTGAAATTATATTTGGAGAACACGTTGTCAACGATTCGCTAGAATGCATATTTTAATATGAACGAGTTAGTTACTTCTGATGGCAACCTACCCGTTGGGCACATCCTGCAACCCTAAACTTGTGACTACCATTCGTCTCCTGCGGGACACAATCTTAGCTATTTAGGCTTTCTAGAAATTACACAATGTTTTGATAAAATTAGGTAACAGATTACAGCAGCTAAATAATATTTTACTTTTAAACAGTTTGAACATAATATGCATCCTAGGCAAGGCGAGATCCATGTGCTCTTGCAACCTATATGCTGAAAAGGGAGTTAAAAAATGCACAATGTTAAACTAACTTTCCCGAGTATTCCACCTTGTCATCAGGCATCGCCATAGATATAAAAAGCTCCCCATATTTAACATCTATCAGCCTCCTCGTCTAGAAGCAAACTTCATATCATTTACTGCAAAATAAGTAGACAACTAATGTGAGAAAGACCATCTTCTGAAGAAGGTAAACTCATTTGAGAAGGATGACTCAATTTCTTACCCCCCCCCCCCCCCCCCCAAAAAAAAGATATGGAAGAGTTAGCTTTAGCACGTCATTCAATTTGCACACTTTCAGGATCCTTCTTCACAATCTGCCAATACCAATTTCAGTTCTTTACAATTAAAGCCATACTTTAACCAATCAAGCACTGTCTCAATATTAGCGGCGAACATAAACCGGTTAAATAGTTCATAAACAAAAAAATTAATCAGTTCATTAATATCGATTTTTTAAAATCACTAACCATTAATTAGTTCGTTACATTCGGTTAATCAGTCCATCGATTTCGGTTTGATTAACCAATATTTTTCGATTAATTATTAAAATTTATAACATAAAATTATAAAAAAAATTAGACAAAATTTAATTCAATTTCAAATGTGTAAAGTAATTTAATATAAAAATTACAAAATAAACATAATTTACTAGCCAAAATTTATGTCCTATAAATTAATAGTTAATATTATAAAATAGATTTAACATTTGTTGAAAATTAATATATTTGATTTTAAGTCAAATAAAATTTTGAATAGTATCAAATGTTATAACATAAACTATAAAATATAAAAACATGTAATTAAATGCTATTAAGTAAAATATAAACACTAATATATAATAAAAAACAACATATATAAAAGTTAATCGGATACTATATATAAATATTACTATATCATTAAAGAAAATGGCATAGTATAAATTTAGTTTAAATATTATATAAATTTTATAAAAAATATAAAAATTAAGTTATAAAAATAAAACTATAATTTAAATATATTTAAAGTATTATTTTACGTAAATTTTAGAGAGAAATAGAAAAAAATTAATATATAAAAAAAATTATATATATATATATATATATGAACTGGTTAATCATTGACTAATAGTTAACCGGTACTTAAAAATCTAAACCATAACTATTAACAAAAAACGTAAAAATTAAAAACCGTAACTGAATCTATCGAATCGGTTAACCATAAAAATTGATTCGATTTCGGACTGATTTTACGATTAACCATATTTTTTATTTTTTTTTTGCTCACCTCTACTTAATATCATAAATCAGTAATACATAGTAATTCGGTTGAATCATTTTTGTCGTTAGAATATAATAAAAAATTTTTGAAGGATAAGAGCCATGTTTTTTTTTATTTTCAATTCAATAAAGTCACTCTGTTACACATCCTAAGATCAAGAAAAAAAATAAGAACCGAATACTTTATACATACATACATATATATATATATATATATATATATATATATATATATATATATATATATAAGCACCATAAAAATATGCTGTAATCCTGTTCAGTTAATACCTGTGATATGTATTCTCTGATTTTCTCATTAACTGGACCATCTAAAGCTCTCTCAGCAAGCTCATAGACCCAAGTATTACCTTCAGGGCCATTAACTCGATCTTTCTGCAAATATCTGCACAAATATGCAAAATTTTAATACAAGTCATCCGCATATAGCACGGACTTGCTGCAAAATGATCACCATACACATGAACAAACCAGCCTATCACGCAGTTCAGACCTTTGTTGGACAAGTGTCTCCAATGCCTGCTTAATGTTTCCAAGGACGGGATGGCTTTCATCAGTTTCATGTAACCCCATCCGCTTCAAGTGCTGCCAAAGATTTTCTGCTCAACAGAAAGAAACGCTACAGGTCATTTGAGGGAAACCTTGCTTTACCTTTGTTTATAATTATATTGCATATTATATACCTGCAGACGTACCTTCTGGGATTTTCCCTCCAGCAAGGTGCACAATACTAATTACAACAAATGTAAAACCAGTCAGATGTACTGTATCCACATCTTCAACATACTTTTGGTACAAATCGGCAGGCAGTTTACTGATGAGAACATATGATTTAGCATCAGCAGAGCCTGCAAACAATGCATGATAAACATTGTTAAGAGTCAAAACATAAAGCAAGAGGAAGAAATAAGAAATTAAAAGAAGAATGGAACATGGTCATAGTACAGGCGCCAAGCAGCTGCATATAGGAGGAAATTACAGGTACATGCTCCACTTGATCCAACAAATATTCTCTTACTAACATAAAAGCAAAAATATATGGGGACTGAAAAATATTCTCCAAGTAATATAAAAGCAAATACATATTGGGACTGAAAGCTCCTGTATAACTCATCTCAATTGCTAATGGCACCATAACTCCAACTCAAACCTAATCTGCAAGTGTTATGATAAGTAACACATATATATACAAATGTTTGAATACTAGGCTGGGTGTGAGAGAGATGTGCATTGTTAATCGCATCCACATATCAAAAGGTCATTACCATGACAGGAGCTTAGTGATTGTGGATGTACAATTGAGATAGGTCAGAGGCTAAATGATTTAATAAGTTAATGCCACTACCATTTAACTAGATACAAGATAGAAGCTCCTTATAATAGAAGATGCAGCAACTCATAGCAAAAGCAACAAAGGCCAGCAAAAAAAGATGAACTAAATGTCCAAATTCCAGTTTCTGTCATTGCCAATGCATGAATGGATTTGCATTTGAGAAAGGACTTCTGTTCCGCAGCCAGAAGCATTCCCTTACTACATTAATCAAAGCATATGATCATTTCAAACTTAATATAGAAAAAAGAAAAGAAAGAAAGAATTCATTTACATTGATTATCTAAAGATTCTATTGGTGAACAAAATTGAAAGTAACATATTACTTTTTCTTTGGTGTTTCTGACCATATCCGCTACATTCAATGTCAAAGTCACAAGCAAGTGATCTCTTGGTGGTGTTGAATATGCTAATACTGGTAAACAAGAAAATTAAAAGAAGAGCAACAATTTTTTTATTTACTTTGCTGATTGGTGGAGGAAGGACGAGCTCTTTGAAGCTCCCTCATCTCAAGTCCAAAAATGCTAGAAAGCTTGGCTATGGCCTCATTAATCACAAAAGAAGGAAGCAAACGCTGGCGATAATTTTTAGTGACAATCTGAGTAAGTTCATCTCTCTTGATGGGGCAGCCACCATTGTGGTGCGTCTTGAAAAGCACATAGCGAATCACTTCCGCAACAAGCTTGTCCTTTTCTTCTTCTGAAATGTTCAATTGAGAGAAATCCTGACTGGCATTTGCCATCCTGCATGCAAACCAAAAAAAAAAAAAAATTATCACTTATTGAGTAATCAGCCCTAGAAATACTAAATATTAATATGAATTCAGGTTGGGAGATGCAATGACTTTGTTGTATGAGTGTTCAAAGATGGGTTGAGTGGTTATAATTGGGTTTCCACCCAACCCATTTAAAATTTTAAATGTATAGAATCCAACCCAACCTAGTTAGGTTATAAGTTAAACTCTTTATTTTGGGCTGGTTGGTTTATTATTGGATTACATGTGTTATGTCAATTGTCTATGATATTATAAACATATAATTTATAAATGAATCATATTTATATTTTTTAAATATAAAACATCAGTTTCATTTTTCTAAACATTTTTCTTAAAAAAAAAATGCACGTTTCACTTTTTTTAAGTTTTTTTTCTAAATTTCAAAAAAAATCAAAAAATAGTCAAAAGATATTAATAGTGTCCTAAAAGTACATATAATTTCTTAAGATGTAAAATTACAAATAAAAAAGAAAAATAGCACATAGAAAAAGGCTAAAAAACTTCAAAATTCTATCAATATCCAGCAATATATCTTCCATTTAGCTTCGCCATTCTATCCATTAATAGTAAAACTCTAGATAATTCAACAGACAGGTTCTTTTTGCTAGATTCTTGTAAAACTTCACCCATATGTTGATGTGAACTCATTTAACAATTGAAGTCAAATAAGTTGATATCATCATTCTGGTGAAGTTTTCATCAAAATCTGCATAAAGGAATTTAATGCCACATCTTAAAGGTCGATAATTTTTTACAGGAAAATTAGAAACCAAGGATCAGAGAATGCATTACTGACAAGTTCTAAGGCCAAAAGTGAAGTTTACACAAACATTTTCACATATTTAGTGGATTATACATAAATACGCAGCATTTCAAACCTCAACTAAGTATAGATTCTACACATAAATCACAGATTTCAGGATGCATGGAAACTATAAATCAAAAAAGAGAAATTGGGACAGTAAATGAGAACCAAGTTACATAATTAAAAAGCATAAGTACTAGTTCTCTGAACAAGCATAACTAATCATCTATTATTCACATTCTTTCATCTTTAATTGGAAAATTCAGGCCCAAAAAAAAAAGAACTTATAATTGCTCAGGTACAAATTCCAAGTAAATCTACCAGTAATCAAATCATGACATGGTTGTTCCAAGTTTTCCAATGTCGAAACAACACATAACTATGTATTACATACGGAATGATTATATAAGTTACACATGTTCCTATGACGGAAAGAGTACCTTATATTCTCAACCAAAATTGCTACTTCAAAAGCCAAGAATCTTCAAGTTTACAACTGCAAGACCTGCGAATATCAAAAGGAGGAAAACAATATTTTTAAATTGCTCAGGTACGAATTCCAAATAAATCTACCAGTAATCAAATCATGACATGGTTGTTCCAAGTTTTCCAATGTCGAAACAACATATAACTATGTATTAGATACGGATTGATGATATAAGTTACACATATCACTATGACGGAAAGAGTACCTTATATTCTCAATCAAGATTGCTACTTCAGAAGCCAAGAATCTTCAAGTTTACAACTGCAAGACCTGCGAATATCAAAAGGAGGAAAACAATATTTTTAAAGACAGCAAAGATATTGCAATTCCTTTTGATAGACCATATGGCAGAAATCATAAAAAAAATACTAAGCAGCTTGGATCTAACATAAAACTATAAAAGAATTCCAAGTCTAATTCCAAAACCCAAATGAAGAAAAATAAGAAGAATTTGAGGAATTGCAATGCTCAAGCCAAGGAACATTTACATTTCACTGAAAATCCGCCTGAAGCTTCTTCTAGCTCGTCTCGTGGACGTTGAAATTCAGCGACCGTTGCCTCTAGCGGAATTGAATCGTTCGGTTGAGAAAGAAAAGGGCAAGAGAATAAGAGGGAAACTGCGAGGGTTGGACAGTGGAGTTGCGCAGAGCGAATTTTTCTTTCCTTGGTCTATATAGTTGTCGTAAACCTGGGCGCTTATACAAAAAATATATATATATATATAGTTTAAAAAGTACAAAATTTAGAAAATACATTTAAAAAAGTAAGGGATTAAAAAAATGAAATATTAAATAAAGCATGTTAAATTTACTTTTAGAATCATAAAAAAAAAAATAAATTATGCAAAAATAATTTAATATGATGATCACATCACACGTGTTACTCACACATGAATCCAAATAAAAAATAATTCAGATGCCATTAATTACTGTTCTGTAGACCCTAAAAAAATTACATCAGCTAAGTATTCAAATCTTAAGTCCTCTTTAGGCTCGGTACATAAAAAAATCCTCTGAATTTTTACAAATTTAACATTAGTCAAATACATAATTTGGCACCTGAATTTAAAAATATATTTTATTTTGACACCTAAACTTAAACTATGACTAATTGAACACCTAAATTCTAATTGGAACAGATTATTAAACCCTTCATGCTAACATGACAAAAGGCGTAATTTTCATGCATAATACAACGTGCAAGTGGTAGAAAAACAGAAGGGATCAACAGTAACTTAACTAGAGTGTGTATGTCTTCTCCTACCTTGTTTGAACTCAATTTTCTCCCTGTTAAGAATATCACAAGGGCTATGGCAGAATTTTCTCTTTCTCGCTAGTCTCTCATCTTAGCTACTATGGAATCGCAATAAGGCAAGTGTTGTTGTGTCAATGTGACATTGTTGCAACTCGAAGGGTAGCGTGGATGAGAACAAACGCTGAAAGAAGATTTTATGGGTGCAATTTAAGAAATATATTTTGTTTTTTGTCCACTGTAATTTGCTTCATTATCCACTGATTTAGAGTCAAATTTTGTTAATTTTGATGTTTTAGTTGTTGGAATTTTAGCTGAGAGATGGATGCGGTTGCTTTGAATGGTTTGATCATAAATTTGATGAACAAGCAACAAGAGTGATTTGGGGTCTACTGAAGAAAGTGAAAGAATATGAAGATAAAGGGAAGGAGGGAGAAAGATCAGGGCATGCACCATCCGAATTTGGTCTGTCTTATCATGGAGTTTGTTTTTGTTTGATTTTTTTGTTTTGGGTTATGTATTTGGGGTTGTAAAATCAATACAGTGAAGTGTTGTTGTTTGATGAAGATAGTAATTCTGTGAGAATCTCAAAATACTGAGATAAAAAAAAGTACAAGTTATGCGACCATACCCGCGCCATCTGCTATCTTCCTTGACATTAGGGAGAGATTTATCAGGATAAATCCTTTGAAATAATTTGTCAATTATGGCAGTGTCATAAAACATGTACAATGGGAACATAAACTTGACAATCAGTATCTTTAATATCAGGAAATTCAACTTCTTAGCTACCACATATTGAAGGAAAAGAAAGTATTAGTGAATGGCCAAAAACCTGAGGAATCAACCATTTGTTCTCCATCCACTATTAGTATTGGCACCTTCTGGTAATCAGACCAGTCAATCTCTTTTTTACTAATAGGATTAACTTCCACCACCTTGTATGAAATATTGTAATAATCCAAGAATGCTAAGGAAAAAAAAGAAAGAATAAGGGAAGAAAATTACTTGTGTAAGATTCAAGTTTACAAAGGCTATAAAAATAGCAACAACGGAGACAAATCTGCTTTAATTTGGAAAATGCCAACACGAAGCCCCTGGATAATTTTTTTATGACAATTTGCATAGACACCTGGACAATATCAATGTTAGAGAGTATGCCCTAAAGCCCATATAAATAGAAATGTATTTCATACGTATGAACTCATTTTATTTATGAGAAGGCAACATTCATTTATTAATGCTATGTTTAATTACATGTGTTTGTTTATCTTAAATTAATAAATGAAGTCCTTAGTATTATGAACACAGTGCAAAGGCAATCATAAAAGAGTTCATGAAATGAAATGTTTATTACATGTAAATGTGATAATATCTAAAAATTCCTAGTTATAGTATTAACAAGATAGGACATTGTTAATACGGATATACTAGCATATATTATACTTCTTGAAAGGTTCAAGTAGCGATTCTCATAACTGTGATCATGAGAGATGATCCAAGCTAACATATGGACGCTTGTTAGAAGAACAAGTTCATTGAAGACCTACCGAGAGAATCCTCACATGGATATTAAATATATGTCAGTAAGGAATCTCTTCATAGCAGTGGTGCAAATATCCTCAGACTTGAGATCACCAAAGTTATCTTAAGTAATAAGTGGTATACTTTAACTCTGTAACTATCTGCCTCCAATAGGGAGTGAACATAGTTAAGAGATTGGGTATATCATGATCTACTTGAAGATTGTTAAGTAATCAATAAACGATTTACCATCCCAAGTTTATAAAGAAAAGTTATCTCGCATAATTTTATAATTGCCTTGTTCAAAGAATCTGTGGCCATAGTAGGATGCCAAGGTGGATAAGGATCCACGATGGGGCATTTTTGAACAATAGTTAAATTAACAGAACATTCATTTTTTTAGGTTCATATGAGTTGACATAAATCCATACTTAGAACCTAAATGAGATAAGTATGGTGAAAAGAGTAATTGCACGATAACTGTTCTATGGAAGGTTATAATCAAAACCACTTGATTTTCCTGACATTTGGATAGGCATAATGCTTAGATAGAGACCGTTCATGACTTTTATAATAATGTATTATGAATACCAATTGGAGATTGATAAAATGGTTTAAAAGAGTTTAAATCATAAGAGTCATAGTTCAACTAGAATTCTTGCTGAAAAGTCCCAGTTTGAGTAGAACTCTTAATTATATATTATACTGCCAATATGGACAGGAATCCAATAAGTCATATACATATAGAGTAGGAAACAAAATGATAAAAATGACAAGGATAATAATATTGGATATTATTATGGGAGAAGAAAAATAAATAAGAAAATAATTAATTAAAGAGTTTAATTAATTATGTATATGCAAAAAATTTCACGGAACTTTTTGAAAATATTTTAAAGTGATGGACCTAATTAAAATATTGTATTTTATTATTAAATATTATTATATTATAATTGTTATAGGGCTAAAATAATATTAATAGCTCCATTGGAGAAATAACTATTGGCCCAGAAAATTAGTTTCTATGCAAAAGCCTTCTAGAGAAAGATTTCTACACAGAACCTAGATAGAAGGCTTTAGAAGCCTAATTTTTGGACTAAAATAAATTAAATATGTTTCATAATAGTTATGAAGGCTACATATTTAATTTGGTTGGATTTGGAATTGACTTGGGTTAAGTGTAAGGTCTTTTATGAAAGGGCCTGGATTGGATTTTAATTAGACCCAAATTAATTAGTTATATTCCAACAACCCATTTAGTATTTCTCCAGAAGTTTAAAAGGCCAAATCCCATTAAAAGTAGGCTTTTAAATTTAAAAGGCCCAAATCCATTAAAAGTGGTTTATAAAAGCCTAACACATGTGAGATTAGGTAAGATAAGTATTATCTTTATTTATTTCTCCATCTCTATCCAGATTTCCTTGCTAGCTTCAAGGAAATTTCGTGGTCCTTGTGTTTCCATCAGATCTGGTTCATTTAGATCTTCTCTAGTGTGGATTACTGTTGGAGGTATTCTAATTTGGACATTGTGATTTACGACAACCCGATGAGAAGGAAAATCAACTGTTCAACAACCCTTAAAGATGATTTTCATTATTATCTTTAACATACATGTTGTATATTCATGGAAAGATCCTTTTATTGGTTAAAAAATTTAAAATTTCGCTTATACATGTGATGTATTTAATCGATCTAAAACTAACAATCAACATAGTATTAGCAACATTATATGTTAGTTCACCCTTGTCTAAATTTTTACATTGAGATTGTTAAATAGAAGAACCTATAATTCTAAACCTGTAACATTAGCAAAATGCATAATGCATCAGTTTGTCCAAAATAAGAGTTGTTGACTTTAACATGAATACAACATTGTCCAAAATAGAAGCCAAATAGCTTAATTGTTCATAAACATATTCCTAAACTAACAGAACCAATAACAACACTAAGTTTCAACAATACTACTATGTATTAGGATGCCTCCTAAATGTTGAAGCATTGGATTGACTTGATTGTGTGCTGAAATTAGCTGGAACCCTTGTACCAGCATTAGTATTAGGCATATTCCTTTGATTTATGGCATTTGTCCTTTGTTATTGCAATTGACTGAAAGTTATGGCTTGTCTGCCTCTTCACCTTAGATCACTGTTAGGCTTAAATTCGAGATCAATGTTAGTTCCAACAGCACTTTTGACTTGTGTCCCATGCCTGATCACTCTTTTAGATTGCCTACTAGGGTGCATTTTACAAAACAAATACGAGACAGACTATAATAATCATGATCACTTAAAATATAAAAATAGGTTAATGTTTAAAAATATTACATTATAAATAGTTTGGCCAGTGCATTCATCGATGAAACAACCATGATCGACCTCCTTCATTTTCTGGCTAATGATCCCTCCACCTCTTCCTATAGCTTAATGAGTAGAATGGCTTGTAGCTAGCCCTCTGCCTCTCCTTCTTCCTGTATCTGTAACATTATCACTACCTCTCCCTCTTCCTCTATTGATAGCACTTGTATCGTTACATACTGATGAGGGAAAGTGAATGTTTAAGGGAGGTTTTGAATAAGACATTGATGTTGAGCCATAATCATATGACCGATTTGGTTATGGAACCTATAAATAATAATTGTGGTGTCTTGCATGA
This sequence comes from Excoecaria agallocha, assembly GCA_037975025.1. Taxonomy (NCBI): domain Eukaryota; kingdom Viridiplantae; phylum Streptophyta; class Magnoliopsida; order Malpighiales; family Euphorbiaceae; genus Excoecaria; species Excoecaria agallocha. The sequence goes on along the minus strand of CM075806.1, from coordinate 14,342,145 downwards.
ACAAATCAAAAGACAAATAAACAATTAAATAAAGCATTACTTATGTCCTGCATCCAACCCTGTTATGTCCAGTTTGATGACACTTAAAGCATGTCATCCTTATCCCTCTCCTAGAAGCTTTACCATATTTTACTCTAAGTTCAGATTGTTTCTTTCTTCTGCATCTCTTGGGCCTCCCTAGCATAGGTTTAACCTCTGGAGGTTCAATTACTGGATTGTTTGAATCAAGCCACATCTTCATGTTGGGTATTGGTTGAATGAAGTATTGGCAAGCCTTGAGAAAAGTCTCCTTTCCATACCAGTGTTCAATGTAGTTTTATAGTTCCTGTCCTAAATGATACATTGAATAGATTGCATGTGCACATGGAATTCCCTTAATCATCCATAATCTACATGTGTATGCTTTTTTCCTCAAGTTAACTATATGTATATAGTCACCATCAACAACTTCAAACCCACTATCACCATTCCAAGTCACTTTACGTCCCCTAGAGTATGTAATGTTGTCCTCTAGTGATAGTCTAGCCATTGGTGAAATGTCAGAAATCCATATTTCAGCAAATCTTCTCATGTCAACATGCATATTCATTAGTTTATGTCAAATCTCCTCTAACATACTCACAATAGACCTATGCCTAGCAGTAACTATCCATAAATTGAATGTCTCACACATGTTATTCTCAACAACATCACATTTAACAGAATCATTAAAAAATGACCTATACCAAGACTTTTTAGGATAAGCTAATAAATCCTCAGCAATGCCATTACCAAGCTTACTTAAATTTTGGAGTTCATTTTTTAATTTTACCTCAAAACTTGGCTTAGCACATCTCCAGAACTATTTCCTCCTCTCTTCACCTTTCCATGTCTATGCCCATCTAGACCAAATACACCTTGCACATATCCTATGTTTAGAGGCTGGCAAAAGCTCTTGAATTCCTGGAATAAATCCCTATTACAACAAATTAAAATTAACATATTTTTGCATTTTGGTAAATCAATGCATCATATATATGAACATGAAAAAAATAATTAGTGGTACCTTCTGCATGTCAGACATAACAATCAATCCTTTTTCATTTCTAAGCTCAAGATCTTCTATAAGATAATTGATAAACCAACTCCAAGAATGCTTTGTTTCTTGATCAACTACAACCCATGCTAAGGGAAATATCTGTTGGTTACCATCTTTGCCAACAACAATTATAAGTTCACCCTTGCATACACCTTCTAAAAATCATCCATCAAATGTTATAATCCTCCTGCACCCTTCTTTCCAACCTTTCTTTAAAGCATCAAAACAGACATAGAAATAAACAAATAACTACTTCCTTGGTTCAGTTTTTTTATCAGTCCAAATTCAACATGAAGAACTAGGGTTAGTTTATCTTGTTATATCAGCATAATTAGCAAGCCTTGAAAACTCCATCTTCCAATCCCCTATAAACTGCCCTATCACCATCATCTTTGCCTTACAACACAAACTCTAACATACATAAAGCCCATACTTTTCCCTAATCAGCTCTTGTAGTTTTTAATTTTAATATCTAGTTGAGACAGTATGTAGCACCTTTATCCCTTAACCCACACGTATCACTTTATCCTTCTCATTACACTAGTTTTATAGTGCAACTTAAACATAAACTAACTATACAGAGAATATATATTGATACTTAATCCATAAGAGTGCTATACTATGAAAACTTTACAATATAAATTAGAATCTATTTACATAAAATAAATGATAAACATCTATACATACCATTTTACAATACCACAAAAAACTTTATTATATACAAAAAGCCCAAAATAAAAGTCTACATTAGTCTTTCTCGTTGACTTGAATTGGCCATCCTACTGCAGATATCACCTCAACAACATACACGGATAAAACATCCATGGTAAGCTATAAAGCTTATTGGAAAACATAAACATGAGGACAACCTTTTTTAAAAGTCATCAAAATGCAAATACATACAAGCATATCATTAAGCACATTAACCAATCATTTATAAACATATTCACAATATTTTTCAAGTACTAGATTATACATGTTAAACTTATACCCATTACTAATTGCCTATTAATATTTCATTTGCTTACCAATCTTACTCTCATAAACATTCATTTAACGCTTAAAGTTTACACATCAAGCTTACTTTTAGGTTTTTTTATATATATAAATCCATTACAATCCTTAAGTTTTTCCTATATACATATATCAATCTTAAAAGCATGGCAATATGATTCTATATTTCATAGAAAGGATATATAGATTCTAAAACTTTAAGTTAATAAATTAAACCTTATGCACTATTAGATACCGTTAAATATTTATGCCTTTTTAGGGGCAAAACACAATCTATTGCATTAATACCAATTAATAACAACATTATATAAAGTTCACCACTTATAAGTTCATAAATTATCTACATTTACAAATAAAGTGTTGCATATCATTTTCCAACAGAAATCAATAAATGAGTAACTATAAGAAAATCATATAAGACAATGTAACAATTGAAAAGTATCACCAAACATACATACTTATAGATATCTCTTTCATTTCTGGCTCTACATAAATCAAATTCACAAGCTATATGTTTGTAATTGATTTATTATTATCATATAGTGAATCATATTTACCTCTTATCTCATTTACACAATACTCAATAATTAACATGTATTTTGTGGTGATATACATGTACTTATAAATACTATAGCAAAACAACACATTGCATAAATACAATTTCGTATGTAATGTATTCCTAAGCGTAGGAAACATATTGAAGCCATCACAAGGATTTTCATACATATAATAACATAATGCTTTTTCACTCTACATTTATGTTTTTCCACAAGTTATACATTGTTGCTTAGGAAGGTTATATATATATATATATATATATATATATATATATATATATATATATATATATATATATATATATATATATATATATATATATATATATATATATATATATATATATATATATATATATAAAATCTTTTAAGAAGCATTTGACTATAAAATATCATGTATTTCTCAATTAGATCAATGATAACACATTAATATCAACCGAGTTCATATGTATGACTTCTTAGTCTAACATGACTAAGTGATTCTAATTTGCTAAGTACTCGTATATTTACAATGTAGTCTCATATATATATATATATATATATATCATGTATTCCATGTACCATAATTAATCATCATACCGTAATAACTATAATGTATTCATACTTTAGTTTAGCCTGCTTAAGTTCTGAAGGTGGATAACAGGAACGGTAGATACCCGAGGGTATCAAAATAGTAGATATCCGAGAATATCGAAAATATAGACCTAAATGGGGCCAACAGTACTGTAGACTGATCAAGCAGACCCAAAAGGGATTGGCTAACAACCCAAACGGGGCTGTTCATGATCCAAACTGAAACACCCTAATCTAATGCCTTTATCATGTATCATGTTATACCTTTCAATCACATAATAGTAGGTTATTAACCCAAAGTTGTATACATTTATCATATCAAATAGTCTATTTATATAGGTATCCTATTAATTAATTAGGTATTTTCCACAACTTCAGTCTCTTAATTACGTATGCATAATGGCTTATTTTATAACATACTCATCATTTTCATATTAGTTATAATTGTCTTAACTTCATATCTTATCATGCTTAATATTTATCAATTGATCTAGCATATTTATGACTGAGCATTTTAGCTACTATATGCATGCATGCTTTAGCATTCTTTTACTAAACTTATTACATCACTTACTTCATATTACATAAACTTATTACATCACTTACTTCATATTACATATATATATATATATATATATATATATTTAATAGCCCTTTTTATACATATTAAACGTGCAAAAGAACTTGCACCAAAATAACCAAAAAGAATCCTACATCAACTTCTATAAATTAGGTGTTGGCCTGTCCCGATGCAGAGATCGTTCATAAGCAAAAGCTTTTATAGCAGTACCTACACGGATTAAATAATCCGTGCTAAGCTATAAAGCTTAGTGGGGATGCTAATTTTGAAAGACAACCACTCACAGCAATTGTCGGAAACATATAACATACAAAAGTTGATAATAACAAGAATAACATTTTTAAAATAAATAAATGACAGAATAGAATATCATCATTAATAATCAATTCTCATATTTATATTAACATGCTTGAAATTAAAGTATAACATAGGAGGATCAGTATCAAAAGTATCCAACTATCACATATGCAATGGGAAATACAGTTAAATATATTATCTCATGTATCATGCTTTATCTATCTAAAAATTAACTGTAACATAATAACACAACAGTTTAGCCTGCTTAAGTTCTAAAGGTGGATAACGGGAACGGTGGATACCCAAGGATATCAAAACGGTGAATATCCGAAGATATCAAAACTATGGACCTAATTAGGGCCAACTGTACGGTGGACCGATCAAGGACCCAAACGAGGTCAAGTAACAATCCTAATGGGCTGTGCAAGATCCAACAGGATCAACTATACTGTGGACCTAAAAAGGTCGACTATGGCAGCTGCAATATCCCTATAGGCGCCTATCTATCCACAATTGAACTCTAATTGCAGGCAATACTTTGTTACATTATGTTTTTATATACCATTTTTACACTTGATTAAAAGTCAATTTGCATACATATAACTATGGTACATATATATTACTACTACTGTAAAACTATGTATGCAAAGTTCATGTATATTGATACACATAGTTTCTGATCGTGTTAACATTAGTCATCATATTTAGCTTGATCATAACATGTCAATCGGTTAATATTCACTACCTGTATAAGTGCTCAATCTAAGTCATGCCTTGTTCTTAGAATTTTCCAATATAGCACCACTAGGTGTATGATCATGAAAAAAAAATCCAAAATCTCTAGTTTATACAAGTACATGTAACAATTTTGTTGTTTAACAAGTCAATGTTTTGGCAATTGAGCATATATTATTTATAAATACTTTAACATGTTATCCATAAGACTTTACATGTGACATGGTCATACTATTATATTACTTATTTCATAACATAGGTACATGTCATAATAGACTTCTCACCATAAAAGTACATACAAACATTAATCTTACATATAACAATCATGCACAAATTTCATCACAAATATGTTAGATATATCCATCATAAGTCCTTACCCATGTACACGTGTGAATGTATATGTATACATATAATCTTGTATTAATAGTCATATTACATGCTCTATCCAATTCATTTTGTAATCACATAAACACATATTTAGCTCAATTAATTGAAAATCATAAGATAAAGTACATTAAAAATCTGCATGGGGCAGCATTCTGGACTCAATTTGTGAGCCACAAATGAATTTGAAAATGTCATTTTTAGGCTAAATGATCCTCTACAATCAAATTCCTCTATGTGTTTGGTTTCTAGAGCATTAAAATTCACCTTAATATCTTACCTATAACTCAAGATATTTGAGAAATACTATAGGTTGTTCATAGAACCGAAACAGTATTTGTTGTCACTTTTAAAAATTCATAGCATAAAATTAAGAGGGATTTAGACCAATATTTCTTCATCAAAAACGTGCTCATAGGTATCTAGTTTACCCAAAATTTTACAGCATAAGATTTTGACTTCTCTACTAATACTTATGCCCAAAATACCAAAAATCTATACCTTTACAGTACAAATAAATTCAACGAATTTCATGCTAATATTTGACATACTTGAAAATAAAATTAGGCATTACTTCCTTCATATGAAATGTATAATTGGAAGTCTATTTTGCATAGGAATTAATCTCATGTCATTCTAAACATTGTACATACAGATATCTCAATTTTTCCCCAACCTGGTCCAGAATCCAAAATTAGAAGTTCTCTTAAATTCAATAAATCATAAAAAATATCTAGAGGCAGAATTGAAGGTAGGTTCCTTCTTCAATTTTGTAGCAAATGTCTTATATAACTAAAGAAATTTGATTTGTTACAATTAGAGGTCTCTATTACAACTTACACTAAATTTTCAGTTACTACGTTAGAATATTCATCTCATCCCTTTATGCACATTTCTTACATTGTACTCTCTTTTAATTACTACAAATTCAATTTAATCACAAAAAGTTCCAGCAACCATATTCACATGCAACAACCAAATTCACATGCATTAAGGTAGCTCTAATCCCATACCTTGGCCTAATTTCCTTTAACCAACTAATCCTTTGCAAGACCTTTTCCTTTGTCTCTTCTACCTTCTCCTTCTTTATCTACAATATAAATCATTCTCTAATCCATCATTTTCAGTAGCCTTTCCCAACTGAAATCTAATTAGAGAATGAAGAAGAAGATAATGATGATGAAGATAACCAAAATTAAAATCATATCTCAATAATTTACATCAATATTTTCTTGAACAACCCACATGTATGAAATTTTCTTCAAGAATTCATAGGTAAATTGAGAGATGAAATAAAATTGTAAGAGATGAAGAGGAAATCTTTCCTTTGGTGCCGTCCCTTCTCTCAAACCACTCTCCCATTTCTCTTTCTTTCCACTAAAACCAACATATATATAATAGTAGAAAATATCCCTTCTAGTCCTTCAATAATTTACATGTCATACCTTTAGCTATTTCCTTTTTGCATGATATAAAGTGACCCTTCCACTAAATCTTCTTTTAAATTGACCACACAATTATTCTTTTATTCACAATTAACCCCTAAAATGTCATAATTATAAATTTACCCCTAATCAATACTTTATACTCCAATTATACCCTCGATTAATATTAAACCACACTATTAAATTTTATTTTCATGCAATTAAAATAATAAAAACATAATTTATCCCTTGTCCCATACTTATACGAAATTCTCATTTAATTTTAATCTTAATCAAATAAAAATCCTACTAAAATCATGAAAATTTCTATTAAGGTCATTTAGGGGCCTTACACAAACGGGGATTAACAGTAATTTAAGCCCAAACAGGGTCAACGGTAACAGCTGTAATATCACTATAGGCGCCTATTTATCCACAGTTGAACTTTAATAGCGGGCAAATACTTTATTCATATAACTTTCATTTACCATGATTTAACATTTCTAAATCAATTTCATGGGTGATTATTGATATAAAGATATACACTATCATTTCAATCAATCATTTTACATGAAATTATATATATATCTCTCTTTACTTTATTTTCCATACTTTGCTTTACTTTGTTCAATCACATACATATGTATATGTGAAAACTCATGTGTAATGATGTCCAAGGTAATCATATCCGTGTTCATATAATACTTTCTTTAAACATGAGATTATACACACAAATGGATATTGCTATTCTCTACTTGAAATTGGTTCAAGGCATTTTATCTCTTTTCAATAATGTCTGTATATATATATACATAGTTGTATAAATCTATTTAAAACTATGAGTAGGATAATCATAATCATATATATATATATATATATATATATATATATATATATATATATATATATATATATATATATATATATATATATATATATATATATATGTACATGAATGATTTTCTATAACACTATATCATGTTCATGATTAAGCATCTTCATTCCATGCTTTACTTTTTCGTTATCATATACTTATAGGTAACATACATATATATATTCATGTTCATGCGTAATTTTATATATATGTCATAACATGCACACCTTGTGAGTAATACCTTACAATACTTAAAACTTGCTTTAAAGCATTTAATTCCTTCACATAAAATCTTTTATGACATTCAAATAATTGTACATGAACATATCTCCTTATTCTCATAAGCTTTAGCATAATAATTCATACACATAATATATGTATGTACATGTTATCTCAACTAAATAATAAGTATAATAATTCATATATTTGTTATATGATTTGTTTAATTTTACAAAGAAATATTATCTTATATTCTTAAACATATACTTTATATGCACATTATTATTTGCATTAACATTGTATTACACACATATAATGATTACCTATATATATATATATATATGTAATCATATGATAGCCATATATTATAAACTTTCATTCATCATGTTTAAATATTTCTTAACTTCATAGTATAAGTGCATGTTCAAATAAACATTTACTATATCATTAGAATATATATATATATATATATATATATATATATATATATATATATATATATATATATATATATATATATATATATATATATATATATATATATATATATATATATATATATATGTAAGCATAATTGCATATAACAAACATGTACATAAGTTTGATCATATATGAATATTTTTATATCATTATCAACAATCCTTACTTATGTACAAATATGATTATGTATAAAGCTTTATCAACAATCATATTACATGTCATATATAACTCAATGTGCTTCCATGTAGGCACACATTTAACATAACAACATTTAAACATTAATATAAAATACATTAAAAATTCTGCCTCCAAAATTCTGCACAGAGGTAGAATTCTGGATCCTATTTGTATGCCATTTTTAATTTGCAAAACTTCATTTTTAGGCCAAGTAGCCTTCTAAAAATTTAATCCCTTATGTGTCAAGTTTTCAAAACATTAAAATTCATCTCAATATCACATCTATAACTCGAGATATTCAAGAAAAACCATAGGTTGTTCATAAAATCAAAAACAATTTTTGTTATCAATTATAAAACTCATAGAATAAAATGAGGAAAGAATTAGACAAACTTTCCTTCATCAAAGTTATACTCCTATGTATCTAGTTTAACCATAATTTTACATTATAGCAATCTGACTCCTCTACAAAGACTTATGCTTGAAGTACCAAAACCTGTTCCTTAACAGTGCAACCAGTTCCTATAAGATTCAAGCTAACATTTGATATGCATGCAAACAAAATTAGGCAATGCTTCCTTGATATGAAATGTAGATTTAAAAGTCCATTTTTCATAAAATTTAACCTCATAGCATTCTGACCACTATACACGAAATTACATCTCTACAATCTGTTCCAAAACCAAAATCAACAGCTCTCAAGAATTTCAATTAAATATTTGGATGACTTAAAGGCAAATTTAGTGCTAGGTCCCTTCTACAAATTTGTAGACATATTTCTTATATAAAATTAGAAATTAGAATGGTCTCAATTAGATTTTTTAACTCAATTTATGCTAAAATTACAGCCATTAATTCATAAGATTTTCATGTTTTCACTTGCTGTAACACTTCCTAAAATTATTTCTCTTTTCAATTGTTCTTACTATCAAACATTTAAATCATAATTCAACTCTAATTATCTACATGCAAGTATGAGAACCCTAATCCCATACTTTGGCTGAATTTTCCTTTAGATTTCAATCTTTTTCAAGTCCTTTCCCTTTGTTTTTTCTACCTTTTTCTTCTCCTTCTATACATATCCATGCACTCATGCATTAAATCCAAATTCTTATTTCTTTTCATTAATATGCATTTTTTCTTTAAGAAAGAAGAAGAAAGAATGAGATGAAGACCAAATCCCTTACCTTTACAAACTCCCTTTAAAAACCTCATATCCATCTACATGCATAAGAAATTCCTTGAGAGAATTGAGAGAGAGATAGAGAGTTATTTCTTTAGGGAGAGATGAGAGAGATGAAGGAAAAACTATATTCTTTCTTTAAAATTCGTCCTTTCCCCTTTTTATACCCTAAAAGGGTCTTCCTCTCTCCAACATGCAATGCTCCAAAGTGTAAAGTGAGAGGATAAGTCTCCTTTAGATCCTCAAACATTTTGCATGTCAAAAATCCTCCTTCACTAACTATTTCATTACAATTTCAACCCCTTATATTTTTCTCTTTGAAATCAACCCCAATTAATCATTATTTTAACATTGGCCTCAAAATTTATATTTTCTTTTAATTTAGCCCTCAACTATTATTATTTTTTAAATTATACCTTTATAAAATTCATACCATGTAATTCATACATTTATTATATAATTAATTATAACTTAATAACATTTATGCCCTAATCAATATTTTAACTATATTTTATTTTAATTATGCACAGTATATACTATAATATCAATTGACTATTATATACTCTATCACATATAACCACGAATTCATTAGATCTTAACTACTAATAATTTATCCAATAATGCTTAATTAAACTTTAATAACATGTAATTGCTCTTGAATTCTACTAAAGCCTATTTTGGATCCTTACACAGTATCCTCTCCCCAAATTTCCTTGCAATCCACTTTGAATTACACAATTTGTTCTTGTTCTTTTAACTATATCTCTAAATGCCCTCAATTCTGAATCTGCATCACTGTCATCCTCTTCTAGAATAGCCTCTACATCCTATTCTCCTTGATCAACCTCATCTCCAAAATCATCATCATCATCATCATCATCATCATCTCCTTCTGCCTTAGCTTTTTCAACCTCAGGAGAGCCTATTTCTACAAATTCGAACTCTGATGATTTTTTCTCTACTACTAAAGAAACTTGTTCTGTATTATTTACTGCCACACTAGGCTCCTCATGCACATTAGTTATATTATCAGCAACAGAAGTAGAAACCCTAAAACCAACCCACTTTCTTTATGGTACTCAATGGTTATAACAATTTCATCATTTATTATTGGGTTTTGGACATGTTGGATATAAATATCCGACTCATCTCTATGTTTTATCTCTTTGACTAAGTCCAAAAGATCAAAGTCATTTTCAATAAGTTTAAACCTTTTCTTAAATGGGTATAGGTAACAAAATCCAACTACCTTCAAATACCTAATCTCCCTAGAATGCCATGCCAGCTCAACTAAGGAAAAATGGTCTTTTTTTTTTTATAAACCATGGTTGCTCTTTATCTTCACCTACATACTTAGCCACCCCTTCATTTACAATTCTCCCTCCATGGTGAAAAACAACACGTATTTCACAATCATCCATTTATTGCCAAATAAAATAGCACTATAATTCAAAACGTCCTACAATTTCCTAACCCTAAGTTGTCACCAATTCATATTACTGTAAACTTAAAAAAAGAGTCAAGTGTAACTGTTCACAAAAGATTCTTTTACACTATATAAAAATGCCCTAATTTCCACATTGAAATCTCAAAAATACCATTACAAAAAGACAACTTAGTGGGAGCAAGAATACATACCTTTCTCTTCCCTCTTGACTCCTCGAAATGGGTCTGTGTCTCCTCCACTTTGAAAAACCACACCAGTATCGCAAAAAGGAATCGCAGCTTGCGCAATCCTTAGCCTCTTTCAATTGCTTCGATCTCCACTTCGTATGCTTCGATCTCCACTTTGCCTCCTGTCTCTCTTTCTACTTTTCAAGAAAAAGGATGGATTCAAGGTTAATCGCAAACTCCATTCTCTTTAATAGCTTCATAAAAAATCCTAGGGTTCTTCTGCGATTTTAGTCCCAAAATCCTTAATTTTTTTCTCATGTAACCGATTCTCTCTTCCTTCTTTCCAACTCAACCATTACTCACACGGGGACCCTTATTATTAGACATAATGCCACATCAGTGCGATTGAAAGATACGCACAGCCTCTTACATATTATTTGCAAAATAAGGGTATAATAATCTGCTCCAATTAGAATTCATGTGTTCAATTGGTCATAGTTGAAGTTTAGGTGCCAAAATGAAATATGTTGCCACGTTTAGATGCCAAATTATGTATTTGGCTTTTAACATTTTATATTTCAACTTTCAATATTTTTAATTCCTTATGATAAATAACCATTTTGTTAATAAAATTCAAAAAAATGTTTATTGTATGATGCACATATGCTCATTATACGAAAAAGATAAATGTATATCTGACATGTAGCACAACAAAATATAAAAAAATTAAAATTAATTATCTCTTAATTTGTGTTTTTATTCGGAACTTTTATTCAAATAATGTAGTTTGAAAAATTATTTATAAAAATGGAATATTTTGAATTTTATTTATTGGATTGAGGTTAGATTGGATATCGTAGGCAAGGGGACTTGGCAAGTGGGGCCTGCTTGGGGAAAAAATCGGAGATGTTGATCCGGTAGCTCATCTCTATGGGAATGAGCTTGTGGGGGTCCACCTGGTTTGTTGCTGCATGTGTTGCTCTCTAATCCCCTTAAATGCCTTCTCTGCATGTCTAAGGTCATAAATGGGTTCCTCAGCATTTCTTGGATGCAGACTGATAATGGAAAAAATAAATTAAGGAATGGAGAAATCTATGGACGGCAAGTGAAGTGGGACTGGTAAAGTTTGTTGGGTGGCGAGTAGATTATGGCTTGACTTGTTAATTGGTGCAAGCTGCTTGTTAGAAATTTCTCTCGTGGAAAGTTAATGACTTTGCCCACTTTATATTCTTTTCATGTTTTCTTACCAATCCACTTCTAGACTAATAAATACATTTAATCAATTAACTTTACCTTAAAGAATTAAGATTTTGATAATTATCTTAATTTATTTTATATATTTTATTATTATTATGATCATAACATTAATAAAAATCACAACTGAGATAATGAAAAGGTTTGGAAAAAAAAAAAGAGATAATGAAAAGGGGTTAGTTGCAATTTGGGATTAATAGCTGTAAGAAAAAAGAAAATTATGTTGCTGCTACCTAATTTCTTTTTTTTTTTTCATTTTCAGTCTGCATCCAAGAAATGTCCAGGAAACCCATTTATGATCTTAGACGTGCAAAGAAGGAGATTAGAGAGCAATACATGCAGCAACAAACCAGGTGGATCCCCACAAGCTCATTCCCGTAGAGATGAGCTACGGGATCAACATCTCCTATTTTCCCCTCAGGCGGCTACCACTTGCTAATTCCTGTAGGGTTTACCTACGGTATCCAATTCGACCCCAATTTTATAAATAAAATTCAAAACATCCAATTTTTATAAATAATATTTCAAATTACATTATTTGAATAAAAGTCTCTTTTTACTCTAATCAAAATTTGTGGCCCTGTATTCTCTTTATAAAATGCAAATTGACCCAACAATTATTTTTAATCCTTTAAAAATGATTCTCCCCACAACTCGACAACCTAAAGCATGACCAAAACGACCCCCCCAAAAAAAAAAAGAAATTTTAGGAAGAAATACGGCAAACTTTCCTTTTCGTGCAAAGGAGGGAGAAATATAAACATGGAAATATATGGATAAATTTGCCTAAATTGAAATCTATGATATATCGCGATTAATTTTACGTTAGTGTTGATAGAAAAAAGACAGAATAATAGTGTGTGTATATATATATATATTATAATTTATTATTCCTCTGATTTATAAAATTTATATATAGAATTTAGATAAAAAATTTTCAATTTAGACACATAATTATTTTAATTTAAAAAAATTGACTCCTCCCCAAAAAGAGCGAATACTTAAAAATAATTGTCAATGAGGTCAACTTTTATATATAGAATTTAGATAAAAAAAATTTTAATTTAGATACGCAATTATTTTAATTTAAAAAAAATTGACTCTTCCCCAAAAGAGCGAATACTTAAAAATAATTGTCAATGGGGTCAACTTGTATTTTGCCAAAGGGCAAATATATATATATATATATATATATGAGAAACACTGAAACTCCACATTATAAGTCGGTGTTCTTTATCTGCATTCTGTGAAGGAAATTGTTGGAGAAGAAAAATGGCTGTAGGCAAAGAAGAAGTTGAGATAGTAAAGCCAAGAACTGACAAACGAAACTACAGGAGGATCGTTCTCAAGAATTCTCTCCAAGTCCTTTTGATCAGTGATCCTGAAACTGATAAGGCAAACGAATCTTTATTTTCCAATTATTATTTAATTCATCCAATCGTTTACTATAATTCTAACTCATTTAATCGCTTATTAAATTATAATTGTAATCCGATTACAGTGTGCCGCTTCCATGGATGTCAGTGTTGGCTCTTTCAGCGATCCCCTTGGTCTCGAAGGCCTCGCGCATTTTCTCGGTTGTCTACCTCTTTCCTCTTATATTATGCCGTTTGGTTTACTTCTCTTGTTTACGTGCAATGAATATACCGTTTCTTCATTTCTTTATTGAATTGTTTGTGGTGTGGTATTTTCTTTGCAGAGCACATGTTGTTTTATGCTAGTGAGAAATATCCTTTGGAGGATAGTTATTCGAAGTACATAGCAGAGGTATCTGTTTTAAATTTTCAGTTTTAACACTTGTTTCTCTTTTTTGTTAGCATAGGCTGATGTTGGTTTTGATGATATTATGGAATAAGATTTGGCATTTCTGATTGTGAATGATGCAAGAAGTCGAATTGTAGCTGACTGGCTTGTACGTGTGCTGTGCTTTATTATCTAATTTTTACCTGTTCCGATTATTAGTTTATAAATTTGGTCTGCTTTTTGAATTTGCTGTTTATAAAAGTGTATGACTTGGGTTGTCGTGTTTAATTTTTTCATAGCTATTGGCGAAGATATGTGTTGCAATTCCCGTCTGAAAATCAGATGCCAATATTTTCAAGGGGCCTCTAATCCCACGATTTGAAAGCATTAGAAGTAGCTTTTTTGCCCTGCGCTTTAAGGAATGCTCTGCCCCTCAAATTCCAGTTCCAGATTTCACATAAAACAGTAGTGGGATTGAATTGTGATCAAAGATTACTTTAAAGTGCAAAATATCGATTATTTTGTTAAATTATGCACCTGGAACCTTCTCTGATGCAAGCTTAGGCTGACAAAAGCATTTTAGTCATTTTGTCTAAGAACAAGTGAAATGGAAATAAGTTTAAACCAATGATATAACAGTTGGTTATCAAATTCCTACTTTTTCACCTGGTTTGTGCCTGTAAATGGGCCATAACTCTCTATGTGCATAGGTTGCTTTAAAGTCCTTATCTTTGTGCCTGCTTAGGTTTCTTTGAGATATTTTGGTCAAAATACAGATGTGAAACTCATTGCTATTACAATTCACATTCTTGCTACATGTTTAGTATCTGATCTCCTTTTGGTCAAACGATTAATCAGTGTTGTATTAAGTATCAGCGAGTCTGCTCCTTAGGATCTGAACCTTCCCAGTACTCTTTTTGATGCTGAAGCTTAGTATAGGATAGGAGCTCCATTCTTTGTCCTGCTGGAGTGTCTCTCTTTTTCAATCAACATTTTATCCATGATTTACTCTTTGTTTTACCTCTCATCGACATTTTACACCAGTATGTCCTAAGAGAACAACTTTATTTTGGCTAAATATGTCCTACAAAAAGTTTTTTATCCAAGTAAAGGTTGTGTGCTATCTGCCATGGTCTAATAATGTGAATCATTTATGAATTAATTGACGAAAAGCGAATAAAGTTGAGAATAAGTGGTTTGAAGTGTGATTTTTGAAGATCTATTGTTCAGGTTTTGCTATAAGTCTAGTTTTTACCTTCTTCCTCTTGTATGACATTTGGTTTCAGTAATGTGGTCAAACTGGCTGCACTAGAATTTCATCCAGCTCTTAGCATATTTGTTCTTGAGCTATTTTCTTCATTGCATTTTATTTGCTTAAAGGTAAAGATGCATGTATTTTGTTTCATCCTTTATAATCCTTGTAAAATTGTTTGATAATTGTGGTTTGGATCACTAAATTGTATTCTCCATGTATTTTTGTCTGTTGGTTACTTAGCATGGAGGCGAAACTAATGCTTTTACAGCTTCTGAGCACACCAACTATCACTTTGATGTCAATGTTGATTGTTTTGAAGATGCTTTGGACAGGTAAACCAGAAATCTCTGCTGATAGTTCATTATTTTCATATCAGTATCCCGATAAAATTTGTGAGCTTTTGTTTGTTTTGCATGTCATTTATTGTTCAGATTTGCGCAGTTCTTTATTAATCCATTAATGTCAGCTGATGCAACCACAAGAGAAATTAAGGCTGTTGATTCTGGTTAGCTCCTGTTCAATGGCTTCTCTTTACTCTTTTCCTGTGCTCTTTATAAGTTCGTTCAAATCCTCTATTTTGATTTTACTGTCAGTTCATTTTATATTTGCCCTTTTGTATGTAGAAAATCAGAAGAATCTATTATCTGATGGTTGGAGAATGATTCAGGTATTAGTCAATGCCCTTGCTTAAGTAGCTTTTAGTATTTCATATTGTCTTGGGGACTAGTGATGGCAATCAGGTGGGACTAGTGATGGCAATCAGGTGTTTTATGCACACCTTCTACAGAGGAGGCCTTTTTAGCATGGTAACGTTTTTGGTGAAATTAAACAATGAAACTTGATTTATATGAGCCTTATTTTTTTGTTAAATTGTCTCCTGCCTGATGGATATCAATGAACAAGAAAATGAAAAGTGAAACTTAGAGAAGGTTTTTATATTGAGAAAAAGTGCAATCAAATGCAGTCTTTTAGAAACTAGATACTATCTTGGATCACAAGTTATTTATACTTTAAGGCTGTAAGATTTTCAATCATGGGTATCCTAGATCTTACATATTATTTATTGCTGTTAGTATTAGTCTTTTGACCAGCTGTAAGGTTGTTTGCTTACTTCCTCTTTGACTGGAGTTCGCATGTGTTTTGACTTTGACAAATTTTCTTGTGTCTTAAACAAAGAAGTCATTTTGGTTATGGATCCAGGCCATATCAGCCTATTCTTATGCTTGTCTTATTTTTAATGATAGTGTCAAAAAATTGGGTCTTATTCTCTTCTTTTTTTTTTTTTTTCTTTTAGGGGTTGGTTATATGGCAATGGCGCTTTGTATTATGTGTTTATTATTTCAATCTTTTCCATTTTTGTCCTTTTGATGTTAAGGTTTTTTTCCTGCATTGTGTGATAGGTGATTTGAGTTTGTACATTTTTTTCAGAAAAGTCTATTTGTGTATGTAAATATTGTTTATCTTTTTCCATTCTAAAAAAGGTTCCATAAAAAAGTAATATCGTAAACAGCCTAAAAGTAATATCGTAAACAGCCTAATATCTGAGGTAGCATATTAGTAAAACAAACTGGCTACCTTTCATCCAAAATCTATGCATTTTAAGAACAGATATCATGTTTTTATTTTGACAACTCGATTAGCTAAGTTCTTGTTCATTTCCATTTTAGAATTGCATTTTTAGGGGGGTAGCATTACATGCCAGTTAGGTAGATTGAGGGGAACACAACTGTATGTGAGAATACTTTAAGATAGTTACTGTAGTTACTGCTTGAGTTTAGATTTTTAAACCATGAGAATTAGAATTTTTCCTTGAGGAATATATGTAGTATAATATTCTACTCATTGCATTTTCTTGCATCATCTAGTGAATTATTATTATTTTTTTTATTAATTTACTTTAAACTGATTTTTTTTGGGGTGAAATTTGTTACTATATGCAGCTTCAGAAACACCTATCTGATGAAAATCATCCGTATCATAAATTCAGTACAGGTAGGCTGTATTTATATATTTATGTTGATTATATATACACTTGGCTGTGTAATTTCCTGGCTCCAATAAAAAGAAAAAAAAAATCCTTTTTTAGAGAACAAAATTATAGTTTTCGCTAGGGATGACTGAGATATGTTATGTCATGTTGGGTGACCATTTGCTTTGACGTGTTGTATGGCTCTCTTATTAGATTGTGACAATCAAATCTTACAAGGTTTGATTGCATGATATATGCCAACTGTGTTGATGCCATAACCAAAGTTTTCCTATTCCAGGAAAAATAGAATGCTATTTATGAGCTCTAGATATTTATGGTTATGAAGGGCCACTGCTGATCTAGAATGCTTGTAATTTACAGCTACTAATGTTGTTTAATGTTTTGGAAAAGAAGAATATCTTTCATTTCTTGAAATGTGTATGGTCTGTGTCAATCATAGGGAACTGGAATACCCTTGAAGTTAGGCCAAAAGCAAAAGGATTGGATACAAGACTTGAGCTTATTAAATTCTACGAGGAAAATTATTCAGCCAACCTTATGCATCTGGTGATATATGCTAAGGGTCAGTGAAGAGCTTGCCGTCTGTAACTGTAGCTTATTCTTTTACTTCTTATGAGTCTGATTATTTTGCCTTGGAACTATTCAGAAAGCCTTGATAAACTTCAAAGCCTAGTTGAGGACAAGTTCCAGCAAATCAGGAACAGTGATAGAAGTCGTTTGTCTTTTCCTGGACAACCTTGTTCATCAGAACATTTACAGGTATGTAGGACACTGGCTTCCTTTACAATATTTTGCATGTGTTATGATTCTTTTGATTTATTTTCTATTTTTTCTAGAAGGAAATTTTTGGTGATGCATGTACTTGCTTTTTATAATAATATTTCTATTATATTTCAGATACTTGTCAAAGTCGTTCCAATAAAACAAGGTCACAAATTGAAAATTATGTGGCCAGTAACTCCTGACATTCTTCACTACAAGGAAGGGCCATGCAGGTATCTTGCTCATCTTATTGGCCACGAAGGAGAAGGATCTTTGTTTTATGTCCTGAAAACTCTTGGTGGGTTCTGCACATCCTTTATGTGCTTCTGTATAGAATTTTTCTTACATGCTTGGCATCATAATTTATTAGAGTCAGGGATGAGTCCAGAATTTAATTTAATTTAAGAGGGGGCAAATTTATTTATGCTTTATTGTGTCCGATGTAACATGTAAATAAAATAAATTGATTAATAAAGTAGTAGGAGCAAAATAAAAATTTTTGTGGGGGCAAATATGTAAAAAATTTTGGGGACTCAATAGAAATTTTGGCCCCCACCTAGATTCACCCTGACTAGAGTCAAGTTTGTTAAATAATTAAGCATCTACTAGGCAGATATTGCTTGCTTTTCTTCTTGGCTTGACATGTAGGAGACAATTACAAAGAGTGTTAGATTGTAGGAGATTAAGTAGCCATTTTAGATGCTTATTCAGAAATATGGTTATGCAAAGGTTTTGAGTGCTGTGTAATGATCTCATTTTTGATTCCATGGGGCGTGAGTGCTTTCGTGCCCATCAATTGCGGAGTGCACTTTGGCTTTTTAGATGCTTATTCAGAAATATGGTTATGCTGTAATGATCAAATTTTGATTCCATGAGGCATGAATGTTTTTTTTTTTGGCCCATCAATGTTGGATTGTTCTTCTTTCTGCTCTTTTTCTTTTTAATGATTTTTACACATACAGAATAATAGTTCAAATTTCTTTACGAGGCATTATGTATGTAATAGAGATTTTCATTGGCTATGGGTTCAATTGGTCACCATCCTGCGCTATGCCACCATTCATATTATGATTTGTTGAAATTTTGTCCCCCATGACAAATACAGTGGAAAACATTCATAATTCTTTGTTGCTGCTCCTTCATTGCTGATCATACTTTCTGTCACATCATACAAACTCTTATGCAACCAATTTCTTGAGGTCTGCAGTGCAATTGGACTGTAATGAAAATGAATCCACATTGTCATAGGGGTGCAGTTTTGGGACCTCAGCTTAATTCTTCTCATAATAGGGATATTCATGAGTGCTAAAACTTCAGAATGAGTTTGTGGATGAGAAAAAACATGTCAGGTTGAAGCTAAATTTATGAATGTGGCTATAAAGTATCTTGAAGCCGACCCTGAAATGTGTCAACTGAATTGATATAATGGATGTACATAGCCTCTTTACTTTTTTATAATAAACTTTTTCTCTTCTACTTGTCCCAATGACCTGCTTTTTAGCCAGAGTTTGCATAAAGCATGCATATTTGCATGGTATAACATTTTCATCTTATGCTCAATGCATGAAGATTAAAATAACTTAGCTTTTTGGTAATTGAATGCATAAGCATGTACAGGGAGCAGTAATGTCCACATTTTTTCTCATCTTCTGGCTGTTTTCTCCTTTTGCCGGGCTTCTTTGGTTTCTCCAGCAAAGAATTTGCTGTACTCATACATCTTTACTCTGCATATAATTGCAGGATGGGCTACTGGTTTGGGTGCTGGTGAAGGAGAAGGGACAAGGGAGTTTTCTTTTTTCAAAGTAACAATTGATCTTACGGATGCTGGTCAAGGTTATTCTTAATATTATTTCCTTCTTCGGTTTTGTCTAATTTATTTATATGCCTTGACTTTGTCTTTTGGTAGAGCTTTGAAGATTTTTTTGCTTTTTTTTTAAATTTCTTGGAGAACTTGATTTAAACTTTGGTGAAACGCAGAGCATATGCAGGATATCGTAGGGCTGTTATTCAAATATATTCATCTCTTGCAGCATTCTGGTGTCTGCAAATGGATATTTGATGAGGTTAGAGAATGTATTGTCCATTTTATGATGATGAGTCTGGAATATTAGAATTAGTAGAGTGCATTTGGCTTCAAACATTATATCCCAATAACTAAAAGTGTACCTTCTCCTGCATGTATGTATTAATGCCACTAGTCCACTAGAAAGTTCCATGAATCATGGAAGTTCTTCATATTTGGAAGTTTTACTAAATCTAAATATACTTTCTTTGACATTGTTTGATAGCAATTCTGTCTAGGCACCACCTACTTTCTTTTTAGTGGAGAAGTTATCACAAAGTGGCTAGCAATATTATCATAAAGTGTGTACTTGTAACGTTACTGATTTTCTCTGATGACTTCTTTTCCAATTTTGTTCTTTGGAACAATTGCTTCATTTGTTAAGATTTTCACAGATTGCAGGTTCAGTTAATCTTTGTCAATTTCCAGCAAAATAGAAAAAAAATGTGGCAGTATATTGACTTGCTTATATAAATTTGAGAAAGAATACATGAGTAGATAAGGTTATACATATTTTTGCTTGTGAGGTGGAGTTGAACATAAAAGTACTAAATATTGATGTTTATCTGATCCATTGCCGTAGTTTAATGTATCTCCACAATCCACATTATATTATTGTTTGGGTCAACAGGACTTCATTTTGAAAGCATTTGGCATTTGTTTGATAACTTTCACCTGGTTTTGTATTTGACATCAGTATAAAATTTCATTGTCTTTGAGGATTCTGAGTCATTTCATCATTTTAATGAAGCTTGCTGCTGTTTGTGAGACAATATTCCATTATCAGGATAAAACCCCTCCAATTGATTATGTGGTCAGAATTTCATCCAATATGGAGGTTAGTCATTTATTCCCCGTTTTTCCTTATCATTTTTACCCCATTCCATAAATAGATTAAATTAGTATGTTTTGGTTCTTTAAATTTATTTATCATAGCCATAAATACTGAAAGTGTCATTTTGGTGTAAATTCTTATTCTGAAAGGAATTTAAATTCCGCTAAATCCGTAAGAGTGATTGAAAACAGCGCTAGCATATGCATGCTTTTTAATTTTTATTCTTTATGAGTTTAATGACGAACTCCATTATATTGTTGTGGTCCCCAGGTTCTGTCAGTGAAATCCTTATGAGATTCTGTAGCTAGATTATGTTCATAAGTTCTTCTACCTTTTCTACCTATCTTGAATTTGGAAATGTCTTGCACTGATTACGAAAGCACCTTTCGATCTAAATCTTGATAAGCCACCCCTTGTCCTTTCCATTCTTTTTGGTTCTCAAAAACAACTCCAGATGGACTGCAATAACTGGAACAAAATAATTGATGGCCTGTAAAATAACTGACAGCATATTATCTAACTAGGCACAATTTTAGGCACATGGGAATACATGGCTACAAAATAATTAATTAGTTGATAGCAAATAGTTCAAATTAAAGAAAGCAACTAAATAAAATAATAAACCAACAATACAAGAAGAAGCAATTCTTAGCATCATCATACACCCAGCAACCGCAGTTGAGGAAGTCACTGCCCTCTTCGAGAATGCTGTTGTCCTCAAGTGTGTAACTGAGGTAACCGATAGCCATACCATTACCATTATTCCAAGAAGCATTTGCTAAAGAATGCCAGTGCAATGAACCATAAACTCTTGTTTATCATCTCTCATTACCTTAGATTCACATAATTCTTGTCTTGCCATTTGAATTGCATTTGTATGAAATATAAAACCCAGACAACAGAGCCCAGTTGTTTCAACTAATTGACTTTAACAAAACTACAGCTCCACTTGACTGCAAAAGATTTAAGTCCAAGATAACTGCTTGTCATTCAACGAAAGAGTAATTTGGCACCCAGTTTTGGACTGCATCCAGCTCTGAGAATTGTTGTTTTGCTGTTACAACTACATTCAGTTGTAAGGCTTGGGTTATATCAATAAGACAGGTAGTGCTACCTGAATCCACCAATCATTAAAAGATTCCTGATAAGACTTTATCTGGTTGTTCGAGAATTTGGTATTTACCTTATAGCATGGAAGGAGAGCTTAGGTGTATCAATGATTGCAACTAGACATTCTTCTCTGCCATCAAGGCAGAGCTCATTCTGAACTTCTGAGCAAAACAGATTCTTACATTGCTGGCCTGGTGTGAATAGTTCACCACAATTAAGAAAGAGCCTTTCTCCTCATCATTCATCTAATTCTGTTTACTCAATTATAACAAATCGAGGTTTTGAAGAAGTGTTGATGGGATCATGGGTAACAGGAAAGTAATCTGCTCTTTGCCTATTGCCTTGTTCATAATGATGAGTAAGATTCATGACAGTGCAACTCTTATTTAAATTGGTAATAGTCTTGAAAACCGATTACAGAAATCTGAACTTCTTGTTTCTGTGTTAAAGAACCTGTCTGGTAGCCAATTTCTCAAAATTGCATTTATATTCTTCAAAAGAAATCAACTTGGTATTATTTGGATGACTTGCTCTACTTGTTACTTGTTGGGAGGTTAAATCAGAGACTACATGGCTGCATTGAAATTCTCCCAACCTATTTGTGACTGATCCTTCTCTGCTATCAAAGTTTGATGTTCATCACCCTCCAAATGAAATGAAGCTACAAGTATCTTGTAATCATCCAGCTCATAGCGATTAAGCAAATCCAGCATTTTTGATCCTCCACTGTAACATGTAAAATTCAATTCTTAGTATTGCATGCTCTTTTTTGTGCCTCAGCCCACTAGTTGAATTACTGCCTTCAATTTCTAATTTTTTGTCCACCTCAGTGTGATCTAGTCACAGAACCCAAATCCCTTTGAGATTCTGTAACCAGATTATGCTTTAAAATAAGCTTTTCTCTACCTTTCTTGGACTTGGAAAAACTCTAGGGCTCATTAACAGAGCCCCTAGGTCTCAATGAACAAGACACGTACAGAATATGCTTTGGCTATTAACAATCACGTTGCTTTATTCTTTCTTGTGCCAAAAGAGTCTCCATGTACAGAATAATCAAACAAGCATCTGGTTTTTGATACTTGTCCAGTTATATCCTCCAAAAGATTGGCTAGTTGGATCGTCATTGCCTTCTAATTTTAGTCCAAGCATAATTCAGATGGTACTGGATCAGCTTTCTCCAACCAATGTCAGGTAAATATATTATTTCTGAGAAAAGTTACAAACTTCTGGCAAGAAAGAATGTTAGGTTATGTGTTCTGTTATCATAATTCTTTCCCTTTTTCTTGACATCTAATCTTGTTCAAGGGTAGTGCATTCTTTTCTCTTATCTTTTGTTTGTTTGGCATTTATACAGAAATATGCAATGCAAAACTTCCAAGTCTACACTCATAGATAATTTGCCCTCATCTTTAAGCCTTTAAGAGAGGGAAGCCTAGCTATATTTTTACAATTACAAACTTCGCCCTATTATAGTCAAAGTGGGTGATGCTGGTTATGGATTCTGTGGAATTGAGTGGGAAAGATCCACTCACCTCCAAGTCAATAAATGTGGTATAATCTTACACGTTCTATACATGCTACATTGTAACTGTGGAAGTAGATAGACCAATGCAAGTCCAACACTAAAATGCACGTTCATGGAGACTATATTGTGGTTTCTAATCACTATTCTTCTTTATTTTTTCCATTTTCTTAATCCTAGATTAAATTAGTCCTAAGTTCGCCTCTCCCCTAGCTACTGGTGTGGCATTTGCTTTACATGTGATATTAGTAAACAATAATTCACTTACTACCTTGTACTTTAGCTATAAATCTGTTTATATGCATGTAATGGAAAATGGGGGCTACAAACATTCTGATAGTTTTTACTTGTTATCTCTGAAGCTGTCAGCATATGCAACACTCGTTATAGGAGATGATCTTAGTTGACCGTTTCCATTATAACTATAAATGGTGCTGGGGTCAATTTTGACATGTTATATATGCTCGTAGTATTGTTTTTGGTGCTTTTGATTTGTTATTCCCTTCTGATGGTGTCTATCTGCTTGGTACGTAATTTTGCTTGCTGTATTTGGTAGTTTCCTGTAAGCTGATTTTCTTAGATTTATCATTATATTTGGATGCATAATGCAACATAAGATATGGATTTTTCATTTTATGGGAGGTTGAATTGTTAAATGTTAGAGGTCTGGTAGGACCTTTTGATCTTGGATGCGTTGCATGCTCTTTGTGTTACTGATTAATTGCCTATTGTTTCTCTTTGTAGTCATTTGCAACTATGAACACTGTTATGTTTCTAAAGTATATTGCCTGATACCGACTCTGTTCTACAGAATATTTTGGGAATCAAAGAAATTTGAAGCACACACTGAAATGGTAGAGCCATGGTATGGAACTGCATATTCTGTTGAAAGAATCACAAGCCTTATGATTGAGGTTAGCGGTTCAGTACTATTTGTAATATCTTTCCTGCATAATCATAACAACAGCAAAAGTTATATTATTTGAATACATGGAGCAGTTTCATTTCATTTCATTGCTCCTGTGGCCAAGCTAAGGAGTGCACTTTATAATTAGCTTCTCCTATTGGATAATGAACTACATATTCATATATGTATCCCTTTGTTCTTTTTACTTGCAGAAATGGATGCTATCTGGTCCTAATGAAAGTCTGCATCTTCCGGCAGCTAATGCATTCATACCCACTGACCTATCGTTAAAGGACGCTCAAGAGAAGGTTGGATCATATGCTATGATTTGATTTCACATTTATAATCTTTATATTGGTGGGTTTCATCTGATTGATCTCTAAACCAGGTTCAATATCCAGTTCTTTTGAGAAAGTCATCATATTCATCTTTGTGGTACAAGCCTGACACCATGTTCCATACACCCAAGGCATTTGTCAAGATAGATTTCAGCTGCCCGAATGCTGGCAGCTCTCCAGAGGCGGAAGTCCTAACTGATATTTTTACTCGGTTGTTAATGGATTATTTGAATGAATATGGTAAAATGAAGTAAATTGAGTTTAGATCAATGATCTGATCTTTATGTTCCTCTCCTTGATTCATTTTATGTAGTTTGCAAGTTCTTATTTGATGTTAAGGTACTGATAGATATTAAATTGTTGCCCTTCCTCCTCGCCTTTCCACTCTAAGGCTTTTTGTAAGTTTTCTCTTAGCTGGGTGTTGTTCTCATATGCTCAATTATTTTGCATGTTTCAGCTTATTATGCACAAGTTGCTGGTTTATATTATGGCATTACCAACACAAACAGTGGTTTTCAGGTATTAGTCTAACTTTTGTACATGTCTGATCATGTGGCATACATATGATGTGTGTATAGAATAGTTAGTACTGCATTTTAATTAGGCAACAAAAGGAGTTGTCACAACAAAGTGGCAAGGAAATGCTGTGACTCAAGAGTTCTAAAGGCAAAATTTTCTCTTGAACTACAGCCCAAACTCAATGTAACCCGTATTACTATTCTTTGTGTCAATATTTTCCTTTAACTACGGGATAGAGAACTTCAGTGGTCAAATTGGCCTTTGGGCATCATTGTTGTGAAGAAATTGACATACGCCATTTTCTTGACTACAGATATGCACGTGGGAAAATAACAATCCGCTGGATTCATAATTTAGAAGTTTACCATTTGGTTGTCTATAATAATGTTTTTTAGCGTGAAAGGCATATTATCGAGTTGTTTTTGTTGTACTTCCATCTGAAAAAATGAAAAAAAAAAAGATTTGGGGCTCTGTTAAAATTATATATGGCCATATAGTATCTGGTAATTGTTCTAATTTTGGTTTTTTACACACCTGTAAGTTTGGCAGGTATTATACACATGACTGTCTGATGGTTAGGTGGGGTTGGGGTGCGAGGTGGTTGTTTTGGTTAGTTACACCTTGCATATGTTAACATGTTGTCATTCCTTATTTAGGTGACTGTGGTTGGTTACAATCATAAACTGAGGATCCTGCTGGAAACTGTTATTGAAAAGATCACAAAATTCAAAGTCAATCCTGACAGGTTTTCTGTGATCAAGGTATGATTAAGGACGCTCATCAATATGAAACTTCCATCAATATTTTTCTATTGTCTTCTCTGTGTTTGTTCTGAAATCTTTATAAAATGGTGATACTTTTTGTTAGAAAAACTATATAATCTTTCCTTCTTGCATAAACCCATACTTTCAGTAAATCCAATAGTTGAGATCAATTGTATTTCATTTTTCTTGTTATCAGTAAACTGAAGATGTGCAAGAATTTGCCAAAATTTCTTACTCTCGCTGCAAATAGTCTCCCTTTTTTTTTCTCACACAGATTAAAAAAATTAGTTAATGTGGTTTACTTAATGCATTATCCTAATATGACCCTACATTAATTAGAGGCTTACTGGTAAAGTAAGAAATATTAACATATATTCATTTATTACTAAACACGTTAAATAGTGATATATTAGACCTTTAACAAGTTACTATAATTTTAAAAGAAAAGTGAACCATAATTTGGGATAAATTAAGAAAGAGGGGCTATCTTTTTATGATGGAGTAAGTTATTCTTTTTATTTTCATCCATTTAATGCATTGTCCTGTTGGCTTCTAGAGAGTTCTAGCATACGAATCACTCCCTTAGTTATGGATGATTTTGTGGTTATAATTACTTACTCCGTTTTTTTTATCTGTAATTTTTGTTATTTTCACTAGAATTAAAAAATAATAAATAAAATTAAATTTAATATTAAATTACGTGATTAAAACTAAATTATCAAATCTAATTGGTTCTAATTTTATTGAAAAAGAAAAATAAATTGAAAAAATAAATTAAATTATATTGAAAGTCTAAAAGTGACAGATAAATAGAATTTGAATTTTACTGAAAAGTGACAGATGAAAGAGAACGGAGAGAGTATAAAATAGTGCTGGAGATAACCGCACCTTTGACCTTTGGGCATTGTTACTAATGCACTCAAATTTAATATACCTGTTATCAACAAAAAGAATTGCCTTTTCATTCTTAGATTTTCAATGCATCTCTAATTAATGTTGTATATATTGGGAAAATGCAAGTAAAATCTAGAGTTCTAATTACAGTAAATGAATTTTGTTAAATCTGTGTGAAAATGATATTAATTTAATACTCCTTTTGTCTCACCAATTTGTTGTTTCCTACACATTTCATCAATATTTAGGTAATCATTAGTGTTAATTTTATAAAAAATTATATTGAAGAGATTAAAATGTCCTCGTCTTAAATTAAGATGTTTACTTTTTCATTGTCATTATTATCTAATAGTGTTTCGAAAGGATAAAAATAGTAAATCAAAAGTATACAAAAAAAAAAGAAATATTAATGAACTTATTAAAAGTTTTATTTATAACATAACAAGGGAAAAGTTGGAATGCATGCAATAAATTTAATCTTGAATTTTACAAAGTAACAATTTGGTGGGATGAATCAAAACTTCTGTTGATAACATAATAAGGGTAAAGTTGGAAAGCATGCAATAAATTTTATCGTGAATTTACAAAGTGACAATTTGGTGGGATAAATAGTTTTTGCAAAAGGTGACAAATTGGTGGGATGGATAGAGTATAATTTTCTTCTTCTTCCTTTTTTTTTTTTTTCACCTGTGTAAAACCTAGAGTTCCAATTATGTTACGTATATATTAGTTATCTTTGTGGGATAGGGGGATTACTTATACTGAGTTGTTTTGACTAGCAAAGTTAGGGTTTGAAACTCGTACATTGCTTCCCAATCTGTGGCCTTAAAGGACACTTGTCAATTGCTTCTCAATCTCCATTGAGTCTTCATTGTTCTTTGAAATCACGCACTGAAACTCCCTTTAGCAAGCTCACTTTTTCATATGCTACCTTTCTCCTTCAAGAACCACTTGTTACCAGTTTCATAAACCTGGCTGGCAGCTGTCCGTCTTTAATCATTGGCTTAGAAGTCAAAGAAGGCAAAGACACTGATGGATCCATAGTCCTGGATAAGTTGGAGCAGTAGTTTAGGTGGGACCGGTAAGAAGAGCTAGATGATTGTTATGGATATTTAGATGTTAGGGATCATTGGTAGAGGCGTTTGGTGAGTGGCACAGGAGGTGGCAATAGTAAAACTTGTTGGATATGGAGATTGACTTCCAGTCCTGGAGTTCTTTCAAGAAGTTTTGCCCATTGTATTCCTGTAACACCATTTTGAGGTTTAGTCCTTTTGAATTTCCTTTTTCCTCAGCTGTTAGTTTTGAGTTGTAATCTTGTTTGTGTGTTGTGTTATATACACTAATATAAGGAACTAATTGATTAGCCATTTCATTCAGAGATGGCAGGGCTCATTTTGGGCAAATGATTGATCTGTTTAAATTATGATTCAAGAAAGCATATTGAGATGGAATGGTCAGATCAGTGGAACTAAAGCCGTGGCATTTTGATAAGCAAAAAGATAAACACAACACAACAGCAACACAAACTAGAATAAATGCAGTACAGCTGTGATATTGATCTTGATAAGAATCAGTTACAGCAGGAGTATCTGTAGTAAAACAATCTCAGTACAAGAAATAAGATAAAAATATGGAAATGACGGGTCTACTACAAGAACAGCTCACAATCTGTTCTCCCTCTTCCCATTACCCCTCCTCTGCTAATTACAAGTTCATTCCTCACATACCCTTTCCTCACACCAAACTGACTATTTATACCTAACTGATTTGTGCTTCTCTTCCCTCCATCTTGTCTCCCGCCTTCTTCTTGGGCCTCCTGGAATAGACTCTCCAAACATTGGCCTTATGGGCTTGAGCCTCTTCCTTGCTGGCCTCATCTTCGTCATTGCCACCGGGGGGAATAACAGTCTTGTCCTCAAGACTAAAGTCAGGAAATTGATGACGTATTACAAATTCATCCTCCCATGTAGCATTGTCGATTCCCCCGTCAGTCCACTGAACCATTCATTGAGAGGTTGTCTCCCCATGTTTGCATATGGTTTGCTTCGCTAAAATGCAAACAGGATGGAGAGTGTGGACCTCATCAGGTTCCAATCCTTCCGGAAGAGTTGCCCTCACATGTGTTGCCCCAATAGCCTTCTTTAACAAAGACGCATGAAAGACTGGATGAATTTTTGCTCCAGGGGGTAGTTGCAATTTATAGGCTACCGGTCCAAGGCGTTGGATGATAGGAAAAGGTCCATAGAACCTAGGTGCCAGCTTGAGAGTAATTCTGTAAGTCATCGAGTGTTGGCGATGCGGGCGCAACTTGACATACACTTGGTCTCTTTCTTTGAATTCCACATGTCAACGGTGCTGGTCAGCTGCCTGTTTCATCCTAGACTGTGCCCAGGCCAAGTGGGACTTTAACTATTGCAAGGCTTCATCTCGGTCTAGCAACTCCCTACCAACCATTGCCACTTGAATTTCACTAGGTACAAATTGGAATACAGTGGGTGCGGGACGACCAGAGACCACCTCAAAAGGAGTTTTGTCAATGGACACATGATAATTGGAATTATACCAAAACTCAGCCCAAGACAACCAGGAAGACCAAGTCTTGGGTTGATCAGTAGCAAAGCAACGTAAAATGTTTCGACATATCTGTTCACGACCTCCGTTTAGCCGTCAGTTTGGGGGTGATAGGTGGAACCGAAATGCAACTTGGTCCCTTGCAATTTGAAAATCTCCTGCCAAAATCGACTAACAAACAAAGGATTTCTATCACTTAGAATGGACTTGGGCAACCCATGCAAGCGGATGACCTCCCGGATGAAAACTTCAGCCAACAGTTTTGCTGTAAAAGGATGCTTGAGGGGAATAAAATGGGCATATTTTGATCGCCGGTCCACCACCACCCAAATTGTGTCAAACCCTTTTGATCTCGGTAATCCGGTGATAAAGTCCATGGATATTTCCTCCCATACTTGATCCGTAATGGGGAGGGGCTACAGCAAACCACCTAGTACTAAGGTTGAAGCCTTGTATCTTTGGCAACTATTACAAGCACGAACAAACCGTTGCACGGTTTTTGTCATTCCCAACCAATAGAATAAGGAAGCCAATCGCCTATAAGTGCGATAATAGCCTAAATGCCTCCTCGAAGGAGTAGAATGGAATTCCTCCAATAAGATTGGAATCCAAGGAGAAGTTGGTGGGAGGACTAATTGGTTTTTAAAATACAGCTTACCTTGGCGCTCCATAAAACTCGGGTGGGAAAGAGCATCCTCCCGCAAATCAGCTTGTATTTTCTGCAATTGAGGGTCCCTATCTATGCCGTGAGTCAATTCGGGTCCATCCAATAAGCGGGGGCTGACGGAGAAGGTGGACAGTTCACCTCCCATTTCTGTAATCCAAGACAAGGCATCAGCAGCTCGGTTGTCCTTTCTCGGTTTATACCGGACTTTAAATTTGTACCCCATCAATTTAGCAATCCAATTCTGTTGGGCACTGGTGGTTATTCGCTGGTGTAACAGTTGGCGGATGCTTTGATGGTCGGTGTAGACCATAAAAGGTTGGCCCAAGAGGTATGGTCGCCAATGAAGGATAGCAAGGACAATGGCCATGATTTCCTTTTCATAGGCGGAATTGCAGAGATTTTGAGGTGATAAAGCCTTATTGAAGTAAGCAATGGGTTGGCGGTCTTGCATGAGCACAACCCCTAAACCACAACCCGAAGCATCGCATTCGATTTCGAAAGGTTTCGAAAAATCTGGTAACTTGAGTAGGGGAGCAGTAACCAGTTTGTGCTTGAGGACTTCAAAAGCTTCTAGGGCCGTTGCATTCCAGCGAAACCCATGTTTCTTTGTTAACTCAGTCAACGGTTTAGCAATTCTTCCGTACCCGGCTATAAACTTTCGGTAGTACCCTGTAAGCCCAAGAAAACTGTGCACCCCTTTTACCGAGTTTGGTGTAGGCCACTCCTGTACTGCTTTAACCTTGTTAGAATCTACCATAACTCCATTTATTACATGGCCCAGGTATTCCACTGTAAGTTGCCCAAAACTGCACTTCTTGTGATTCAATACATACTGGTGTTCAGCCAATATACGAGCACCATCTCCACATGTTGCAAATGTTCCTCCCAAGTGCGGCTATAATTGAGGTCATCAAAAAATACCAATACGCATTGACGGAGTAAAGGCCGAAAAATGTCATTTATAGCAGACTAAAAAGTAGCGGGTGCATTGGTCAAACCGAAAGGCGTCACTAGGAATTTGTAATGGCTATCATGTGTTCGAAAAGCTGTTTTCTCCACATCATTGGCACGGACCAGAATCTGATGATATCCTGATTTGAGATCCAATTTGGTGAAGAATTTCGCCCCTCCTAACTCATCAAACAGCTCCTCAATGACAGGGATTGGGTACTTGTTAGGAATTGTAACCTTATTTAGAGCGCGGTAATCGACGCACATCCGCCAAGATTGATCCTTCTTCTTGACCAAAATCACCGGGCTTGAAAAGGAACTTTGGATGTGCCTTATTATCCCTTTGTTCAACATCTTTGCCACTTGTCGCTGAATTTCTGCCTTGTTATGGTAGGGATAACGATAAGGTCTCACACAAACAGGCTCCTGACCAGGCTTAAGATTAATGGAGTGTTCAATTGCTCTTTTGGGTGGCAACCCATCCATTTCCCCAAAGACCCGATTATACTTGGTGAATAGAGCAGCTAACTGTTGCTCACTCAAATGGTGCAATACAGTCAAGGATACGGGTAATGAATTGCCCCCTTCAGCTAGGAGCTGTGAAAGATGACCCTCTACCCAATTGTGGAAAGAAATCGGTTCCCTCTGCCCTGTTCTCATGCCCTTTAACTCCACTAACTTTCCCTGGTCTATAAACCTTAAGCACCCCAATGCCCAATTAGCAGTGATGTCCCCCAGTGTTTTGAGCCATGCTACTCCCAGAATCAAATCCAACCCCCCTAAATTAGTAACCAGTGAATCAATGGAACACCGGTATTCACCTATGTTTATGGGTATTCCCGAAAACTTGCTATCCACCCCAATCCGGTTCCCATCCCCCAATTTAATTTCAAGAGTGCGGATACTACTTACCTTGAGTCCCAAAGCTACCACCATCTGAGGGGATACGAAATTATGGGTTGCTCCACTGTCGATGAGCATCACCATCGGAATTCCGTGTATGGTTCCCGCCACCTTGATCGTCTCCAGCTCCCATGTGTGCTATGGGGAAGCTCCCGACGGTTGGTGAAGACGACTCAAGTCGAGCACCTTACACTCTCCGTTTGCTGGTGCGTCTTCCTCCTCGTTCTCCATTTCGTAAAACTCCTCCTCCTCAATGTCCTCTCCTTCCCCAAGCAACATGATTTTCAGTTGTGCCTTTGGACACTTGTGCTGGGGAGAATATTGTTGGCCACACTGAAAACAGGGGCCCTTCCTCCGCCTCTCCTCCCATTTGGTCTTGGTGAGGTGCCGAATTCCAGAACGCCGATTTCCCCGAGCTGATTTAAGCGAAGGAGAATTGGTTGAGGGCAAAGTGTTTGTGAATTGGGCTGGGTGTTTTCCTTGGCTAGGCCCAACAGTTGAGGTTACTTGCCATTGAGTTGGCCCATGACGATTTGACTCAGTCCAAGATCCAGCTGAGGATTGGAGTTTGCTGTTCCCTTCCTTCTCCTTCCACGAGCTCTGCAAGGTTTTTGGCGCCTGCATTCCTAGCCTTCCGACTTGCAGAGAAGCTTCAATGGTACGAGCTAGTCGCATGGCCGCTACCCTATCCTTCGGCTGGTGTACCTTCACCCACCTCTTAACATCCTCCTTTAACCCACTAATAAAGTATCCCACATATTGTGGTTCGGATAACCCAGGAGCTATTTCTACCACCATTTGAAAAGCTTCTATGAACTCATCCACACTCCCTATTTGCTTTAGATCCGCCAATTCTTCCAAAGGACTGGAAGAATAAACTCCGCCATACCTCCTCATAATTTCTTTCTTGAGTTGTTCCCAAGTCAGAGAGGGATTGGTATCAAGGAGCATAGTAAACCAATTTATAGTTCCCCCTTCCATGCTTAACTCAACCATATGGATTCGCAAGTCCCTGGGAATTTGATTGATCCTAAAATATGTTTCAGTTCTCATCACCCATCCCTGAGGATCGGTCCCATCCAACATAGGAAGTTTCACTGTTTTGAGGTGTGTAAATGGGTTGGCGAAGTGGTTGGTATTAATGTGATATTGCATTTTCGGAGTTGATCCTTGGTCTAATTGAGTCCCAGATCCGGTCATGGTTAATTCCTCCTGAAAGTTAGTCTCATCGGTATTAGATTTTTGCTTGTCCAGTCTTTTCAACCAATTGAGCACTTGACCATGGAACTCATCCTCCTTCTTCTTGTCCGTTTGGTAACTCAGATGAGTACCAGCCAAACAGGCCTGGATCTCGGTTACAGATTTGGTGAGTTCTTTGACACAAGCTGCCAATTCTCCCACCTTGTTTTCTGTGTCATCCAAACGAAGATTCACAGATTGCAAACGAGTCTCCATGCCCAAATACCCTCTTTTGGATCCAGTAGATCGGATCAATGATAAGCAAAAAGATAAACACAACACAACAGCAACACAAACTAGAATAAATGCAGTATAGCTGTGATATTGATCTTGATAAGAATCAGTTACAGCAGGAGTATCTGTAGTAAAACAATCTCAGTACAAGAAAGAAAAATAAAAATATAGAAATGACGGGTCTACTACAAGAACAGCTCGCAATCTGTTCTCCGTCTTCCCATTACCCCTCCTCTGCCAATTACAAGTTCATTCCTCACATACCCTTTCCTCACACCAAACTGACTATTTATACCTAACTGACTTGTGCTTCCCCGCCTTCTTCTTGGGCCTCCTGGAATAGACTCTCCAAACATTGGGCTTATGGGCTTGAGCCTCTTCCTTGCTGGCCTCATCTTCATCACATTTTCTCAAGGATTCAATTTGGCTGTACTATTCTCATGAAACCCTCATAATAAAAAGTCTAATGTGGCCATTTACATTTGTACTTTTATCAATGAGTGAGATCTAATCTTTGGGATCAATTGATCAGCAATTTTATATGGAGATGGAGCAGCGAACTTGACCAAAACAAGCATCAGTTCAAAGTACTCTTAAGAAATCAGAGTTAGATGGAGATGGGTGGATCAGCAAATTCTGAAGATGCAGCTTTCTTTTAAATATCCAATTTTTCCAAACAAGTCAAACCTCCCCTTAGCAAACTTTAGTGTGGTCGTGGAAAGTTATTTTTAACGGTTTGGAAATAAGGAATTTAATGTTTTTCTGTTTTTTTTGTATAAATCAAAATGTAAAAAATGGTTTATTCAGATAACCTTTCATGTCAGCTAGGGGTCCCATAACATTTTCATTAGATTTTGTCTATTTTTTGTACTTGTCAATTAGGCACCAATGTAGCATCTAGAAGACGGAGATATGGCCTGTTTACCGGTATAGAATTCATGGTATTAATGATAAAAGTAAGCCACACCAGGGCTCCACACAGTACTTTTATGTACTTTTCTCTTCAATTCTTTTTTTTTTTTTCAAATTTTTGTTTTGAATAATTTTATATTCATGACATGGCTCTACACTTTCTGCAAGGGACCACCAGTTTCAAGAATGTCATTGAACATCTTGAGAAGTGCTTCTGTTGATTATTCTTGATAGTCTCTTTTTTTCTCTCCTTTTTTTTTAAAAAAAATAAGGAAATGGTGATAAAAGAGTACAGCAATTTCAAGTTCCAGCAGCCCTATCAGCAGGCTATGTACTATTGCTCTTTAATACTACAGAATCAATCATGGCCCTGGATGGAAGAACTTGAAGTGCTTCCTCATCTTGAAGCTGAAAATCTTGCTAACTTCGCTCCATTAATGCTCTCGAGAGCCTTCTTAGAGTGTTATATAGCAGGTTTTGTTTTTGTCTCACCTACCTTTAGTAGTGCTATGTCAATTCATACCTTGAACTTTGAGTAATGTTTTGTTATTATTCCATTTTAGGTAACGTTGACCGCAATGAGGCAGAGGCAATAATTGAGCATATTGAAGATGTCTTTTTTAAGAATCCAGGCGCAACTTGCCAGCCATTATTTCCATCTCAACATTTGACCAATAGAGTTATCAAGCTTGAAAGGGGAAAAAGTTACCTATATCCAATTGAAGGCTTGAATCCCAGTGATGAGAACTCTGCTTTACTGCATTATATTCAGGTGATTAAATCTGTTAGTGAAGAAGTTCTATTTGACTCCACAGCTTTAATTGTTCATGCTGGACCACTTTTTAATTGTTCGAAACTTTGTTCTACAAAATTTTCGTGCTGACTTGGGAATAAAACTTAGATGCTGCATCCCACGTTCCAATTTATTGACTATTGTTATTTTACTCAAACAATTCTTGAAATTTTCAAATTTGTCTTTTAGAAACATCCTTGAACTATGTCTATGGTGCTAAGAAAAATATGTTCTCAGCAAATCTTCATTTATTCGGATTGGGACAGTTTAATTTTGATTCCTGGTCTGAAGAGATCTCCAAGCGGAGAATCTTCTTAATGGCTGGACTGCATATTCGGACCTCCGGATGAGTATATCAGTTGTACGATTTCTTTTTCTTTCATTTTTTCTTTTTTTTTTCTCCTTGGACTTAGTGATTCATTTATATATTTATTTATCTTTTTTGTTAGACTCAGTTTCAATTTCTTTCTTTATTCTTCTTCTTCTTTTTTTTTTTTTTTTTTTTTTTTCATCTCGCTCTTTTGGTCCTTTCCTATAAACGGTGACAAATCCATGGCATTTGGTCAAGGGATTATCAATTTGGTCAAGATGTGTTACTTTGGAAAGAAGGATGAAAATTCAAGACTATTCATTATCGGGCCAAAACGTATGATAGAGGATGGTTGAAGGTTTCTTTTATATATGTCTCCTTTTCCATACTACTAAAAAAAATTGAGCTCTAGGTACTTTGGATAGTCTGCTTCTCAAAATTTATAAATCTACTCAAATCCAGAAGAAGGGTCAACTAGTCATGGAAATTGACATAATATATATATATATATATATATTTGGTCGCCTCTCTAAGGTTGAAGCCCTTACAGCTTTAAAATAATTTTCGTGACTTTAGTAATTTGCTTGTTATCAGCTGTCTGTACTGCGATTTTGATGTACCTCTAATAGATGCTACAATTGAATTGTCTAGGTTCATCGAGATGACTTCATGTTGAATGTGAAGCTTCAGCTTTTTGCTTTAATTGCAAAACAAGCGGCTTTCCACCAGCTTAGATCAGTTGAACAACTTGGTTACATAACTGCACTCATGTCAAGGTAGGTAAAATTCTTTTTGCCTTTAAGCTTTGTGTTAAACTTCCTTACCTAATCTATTTTGATATAGGAATGATTCTGGCATTCGGGGTGTGCAATTTATTATCCAATCTACAGCAAAGGTACATAGGATAACTTTATTATGACTTTTCTACCACTACTCTTTATTATTGATATCATGGTAATCTTGACAGGGTCCTGGACATATTGATTTGAGAGTTGAGGCATTCCTCAGGATTTTTGAAACTAATCTTTATGAGATGACAAATGATGAATTCAAGGTGACATCAAAACTTATATAATAGATTAGTGAATCTATAACGTTTGCTCCCTCTGTGTTGTGTTCTTGTGGTGTTGATCAAATATTTACTTTGGTCACTCCTCAGAGGTCGATAGTCTTTGATAGCATATTAGGTTGACACCCTTCTTAGAAAGAACATTTGCTCCCATTGGCTTTATCCGGTTATATTCAAAAGCAAGAAAGAAATGATACTTAATATGGCACTGAAATTTATTCTAAATATTTTGAAGCTAAAACTTTGAAGAATGATTCTTCTCTACATCTTTGGATGCTAGTTGACTGATTCATGTAATGTTTGGTATCTATGAACTTTATCATCTTCCTTCTCTCTCTCTCTCTCTATTTTTGTTTTTATTATTATTTTTTTTAACTTTGTGATCTTTTAGATCTTTGAAGCCACTTACAGTCTGTGTACAGACAATGTACATTCTTAATATGCATGGCAGTTTTTACCGCATGATTTATGGATGTCAGAACAGGTTCTAGAATTTGGATGTGGATATCTACCTATTTCCAACTGCATGTGTAATTAACCTTCATCTGGGCAATTATCTTCAATCTTGTCATTGGCCTTTTTCAAGATCCATTTGAAATGTAGCTAAGAACTTGTGCTATAATGCTGTATGATCTTCACCGTCTGAAATTTAACAATTATTTAAATGGCAAAAATTGTGAGCAAATAAAATTTCCTTACTGGGAACTGTTATTCCTTACTAATCATTAAATTGGTTCATCATTACATCAGATCTAAAGATGACAGAGTTGGGCTATTTTTTATTAGTAATTTAATTTCGTATGCAATTGTTAGCGAAACATGGGCTACTTAATATAAATATTACTTAGTGAAATACTGGCTACTTTATTTTTAATTTTGGGTGATTGCGAGTGGGACGGTTTCTGTTGAAATCATTCTTGTGATCTACTAATTGCCATCACATGCTTTTGAATCTCGAAGGCATCATACTTCACAATTTACTGATGGTTATAACTGGGTGCTTTGCAGAATAATGTCAATGCTTTGATTGATATGAAACTTGAGAAGCACAAGAATTTGAGGGAAGAATCTGGATTTTATTGGTGGGAGATTTACGATGGGATGCTAAAATTTGATAGGAGAGACTCTGAGGTAAAAATACTTATCTGATCTTTCAGAGATTTAATATCACTGTTTGTGATATTTTTGTCGAATGCCACTATGGTGTGTACTAAAGTGGGAAAAGGGGATAGCATAGGTATCTGTTGGTTAATGTATTTTGTTAGATATTAGGTTGTAATTAAAGGTAGAATAATAATTTTTCTTTTACTACTTGTATACCTATAAATATACCCTTGTATCATTTTAGGGTAATTTTGAGATAATAGAAACTCTTGAGTTCTCAAAATCTTCATGGTATCAGAGACACTGCCGTTTCGAAGGTCGAGTTATTTCCCTTCCGCAGTCGGTTCGTTTTCGGTAACCTCTATTTTTCCGGCGAGTCTAGAAGGTCGTGTTCCAGACCTCCTCTTTCGACACCGCCCCCATAGGAAGGTAGATCGGGTGAAGATCGGCCGGTGTCCCAGTCTCCGGTGCCGTCAGAAGCCGCGCGTGAGCTCACGCGCCGGCGCGTGGCGCATGACACCACCTCCGGCCACCTTTTGCTGCCGTTTTTTCTGCCGACCTTCTCACCGCCCTTTTTCGCCTCCAACCCACTGATCTCCGGTGACTTCCGACCACCTCGGTTTCTGGGTCACGCGCGAACAGGTTCTGTTTTCCTGGGTTAACTTTTTCCTGCTGTTTTTTTGATCATTTTTTAGCTTTTTCATTATGTCAAATATTAAGGATGATCATAAGGAGGTTGAGAGACATCATTCCATGAATGACAGTCCTTATTCTCAAATTAGCCTAGTTAAACTTGAGGGGAGCAGTACTTATTTAGCTTGGTCTAGATCGTGTTTATTGTCGATCAAGGCTAGAAGGTTGCAGGCTTATATCGATGGAAGTAAAAAACCACCATCTGTCACCGATCCTAATTTTAATCAATGGGACTCAGATAATTCACTGGTTATGTCTTGGCTCCTAAATTCGATGCATCCTAAGATCTCTAGACAGTATTTATTACTTGACACTGCAGAAAAGATATGGAAAGCTGCAAAAACCACCTACTCTCGAATGGGAAATGATGCTCGTATCTTTGAACTCAGGAACAAAGTTCATGGTACAAAACAAGGTGAGCTTACTGTTTCTGATTATTTCTCTGAATTGGGTAGTTTATGGCAGGAACTGGATTATTATCAGGACTTTCAAGCAAAATGTTTTGATGATGCGGTGCTGATTCAAAAGATGATTGAAAAGGAGAGGGTTTATGATTTTCTAGCTGGTTTAAATCCTGAATTTGATCAAGTGCGAGTTCAAGTTATTGGCAGAACTCCTTTCCCTTCACTTGAGGAGGCACATTCTTTAATTCAGCAGGAAGAGACCAGGAGAGGTGCTATGCTTTATACTGCACCTATTGACAAGTCGGGTTTGACTGCCCATACCTCTCTTGAGCAACCAAAAGGGATTCTTTTTGATAAAGATCATTTGCTCTGTGATTACTGTGGTAAGCCAAGGCACACTAAAGAGACTTGCTGGAAGTTGCATGGGAGACCTAGTAGGGGCCGTGGGGGAAAACGAGTTAATCCAACAAGGGCTCAAGCACATGTGTTAGAAACAGTGGAATCATCTAAGGAGTCGGCTTCAGTTGAGAGTCTCTCCTCTGATGAGATTTTGCATTTCAGGCGTCTCCTGTCTCAGCTTACTCCTTCCTTCAGTGCTACCTCTAATTTGGTCAAGTCAGGTACTACTTTCTCTCATCATAACTCATGGATTATTGATTATGGTGCGAATAGATATATGATAGGCACTTTAAAAGGCTTTCTTAACTACTCTCCTTGTTTAAAAAGGGATAGTGTCAGGGTGGCTGATGGGTCATTAACCCCTATTTCTGGGACAAGTTCTGTTGTTTGTACTCCTAATATTAAATTGTCTTCTGTTCTTCATGTTCCTCAATTTCCTGTAAAACTCTTAACTGTAAGGTTGAATTTTTTCCTGATTTTTGTATTCTTCAGGATCTTCAAAGAGGGAAGATGATTGGCAGTGGTAGAGAGCATGATGGCTTATATATGCTGGAAGACAGTCAAGAGTTGGCTCTTTTTGGGGAGTATCAGGATGTCAACCAGGAGATCATTCAGTGGCATAGGCGATTAGGACACCCGTCATTTTTTGTTTTACAAAAACTATATCCTAGTTTATTTGCTAGAATTCGGTTTGATTCTTTATCTTGTGATGCTTGTGAGTATGCTAAACATACTAAAAACTCGTATCCTTTGAGTGATAATAAAGCCAATGAGCCATTTATGATTGTTCATTCTGATGTTTGGGGACCTACTCAAACTGTTTCTTTGTCTGGAAATCGATGGTTTGTTACTTTCATTGATTGTTGCACTAGAATGACTTGGGTGTATTTGATTAAAGCAAAAAGTGATGTTTTCTCCTGTTTTCAATTTTTCCATAAAATAGTTGCCACTCAATTTGATGCTAAAATAAAAGTTTTGCGGTTTGATAATGGAACAGAATATATGGATAGTAGGTTGGGTACTTATTTGGAGTCTCATGGGATTATTCACCAAACTAGTTGTCCTTATACTAGTGCTCAAAATGGTGTAGCTGAAAGAAAAAATAGGCATTTGTTAGAAGTTGCTAAATCTCTTATGTTTACCATGCATGTTCCAAAGTCATATTGGGGGGATGCTGTATTAGCGGCTGCCTATCTTATTAATCGAATGCCTCTCAAAGCTCTTAACTTTAGAACTCCTGTAGAAGTCTTAACCGGAAAAACTGGCTATACTGTTCCATCAAAGATTTTTGGATGTGTTTGCTTTGTTCATACTAGGAATGTTGG
The DNA here is from genome assembly GCA_037975025.1 of Excoecaria agallocha. Lineage (NCBI taxonomy): Eukaryota > Viridiplantae > Streptophyta > Magnoliopsida > Malpighiales > Euphorbiaceae > Excoecaria > Excoecaria agallocha. The sequence goes on along the minus strand of CM075806.1, from coordinate 14,301,427 downwards.
GAAATTAGATCCGAGAGCACTGAGATGTGTGTTCGTTGAATATTCTCCAACTCAAAAGGGATATAAGTGTTATCATCCTCCATCTAGGAAATTCTATGTGAGTATGGATGTTACCTTTCGGGAGTCTGAACCTTATTTTGACAGTATCCAATCACCTCTTCAGGGGGAGAATAGTGAAGAAGTGGTGATGAATGTACCTGTGCTACCTCATGATCTAGTTCAAAGGAAAAACGAAGGGATTGTTATTCAGGAGCAGAATGTTGATGTTCAGGGGGAGGAGAATGTTGTTGTGTTGGTGGTCGTTTAGATAGACCTGACTTGTTGAGATACTCGAGGAAGAATAGGTCTGAAGAAGCCATCATGCATTTTACACTGCCAGAATCCTCGGGTGAGTCACTTCTTGATTCTGATTTAAATTTGTCCATTGCTCAAAGGAAAGTAGTCAGGTCGTGTACAAAACATTCCATCTCTAACTTTGTATCTTATGATTCTTTGTCTCCTTCCTATAGAGCCTTTGCCTTGTCTCTTTCCTCTATGTCTATTCCACATAATTGGAGAGAAGCTATCAAGGATCTAAAGTGGAGAGAAGCTATGGTTGAAGAAATGAAAGCCCTCTCTAAAAATGAAACCTGGGAACTAGTTGCATCTTCAGACAAAAAGGTAGTTGGTTGTAAGTGGGTGTTCACAATAAAACACAAAGTTGATGGTTCAATTGAAAGATTTAAAGCTAGATTAGTGGCAAAAGGATTCACCCAGACTTATGGAGTTGACTATCAGGAGACATTTGCACCAGTTGCTAAAATGAATACCATTAGAATCTTGTTATCTTGTGCAGCTAACTTGGATTGGGATTTGCTGCAATTTGATGTGAAGAATGCATTTCTTCATGGGGACCTGGAAGAAGAGGTTTATATGGAGATTCCTTCTGGTTTTGATGATGAGAGAACACAAGGAAAGGTGTGTAGACTGAAGAAAGCCTTGTATGGGTTGAAACAATCTCCGAGAGCTTGGTTTGACAGATTCAGCAAAGCTATGATATCCTTTGGTTATCAGCAAAGTAATGCTGATCATACCCTCTTTATGAGGCACTCCAAGGGTAAGATCACTCTTCTCATTGTTTATGTTGATGACATAGTGATGACAGGGGATGATAAAGAAGAAATGGTTCGACTGAAGAAGCTCTTAACTCAGGAGTTTGAAATCAAGGATCTTGGAAAGCTGCAATATTTCTTGGGAATTGAAGTTGCCAGATCAACCAAAGGGATCTTCATTTCTCAAAGAAAATATGTTCTGGATCTTTTGGATGAAACTGGTATGTTGGGATGCAAACCAGCAGATACACCCATTGAAAGTAACCATAAGTTACAAACAGGGACTGAAGGTTCAGTTGATAAGGGCAGATATCAAAGATTGGTTGGTAGACTTATCTATCTATCCCACACTAGACCAGATATTGCTTATGCAGTTAGCTTGGTGAGTCAGTTTATGCATGATCCAAGAGAATCTCATCAACAGACTGTTTTTTGCATTTTGAGGTATTTAAAATCAGCTCCAGGAAGAGGTATTCTTTTTTCAAAAAATGGTCATCTAAGAATTGAAGCTTTCACAGATGCAGATTGGCCTGGATTTTTAGATGATAGAAGATCAACCTCTGGTTATTGTACATTTGTGGGAGGTAACTTAGTCACTTGGAGAAGCAAGAAACAGAGTGTAGTTGCAAGATCAAGTACAGAAGCAGAATATAGAGTTATGGCTCAAGGTGTTTGTGAGTTGTTATGGTTGCAGAAGTTATTAGCAGAGTTGAATTTGGCTAAATGGGACCGACTATTTTTGTATTGTGACAACAAAGCTGCAATCAGTATTGCTCATAATCCAGTTCAACATGACAGAACAAAACATATTGAAATTGATCGGCATTTCATCAAAGAAAAATTATCTGATGGTGTTTTAAGCTTATTTCATGTAACGTCGGACGGACAATTAGCTGATGTTTTTACAAAAGGACTCGGTAGTCGAGCTTTCCACGCCATAGTTTGCAAGTTGGGCATGTGTAATATCTTTGCACCAACTTAAGGGGGAGTGTTGGTTAATGTATTTTGTTAGATATTAGGTTGTAATTAAGGGTAGAATAATAATTTTTCTTTTACTACTTGTATACCTATAAATATACCCTTATATCATTTTAGGGTAATTTTGAGATAATAGAAACTCTTGAGTTCTCAAAATCTTCAGTATCCCATAGAAATTCTTTCTGTCACACCTAAATAAGTTGTGTCGCATTAGCTGTTGAATAACCTTTTGATATTTTCATCCTCCTCTTAACTATTATCAAATTACAGGTTGCAGCATTGAGGCAGCTTACACAGAAGGAATTCTTAGATTTCTTCGATGAGCATATAAAAGTCGGTGCACCTCATAAAAGGACACTGAGTATCCGCGTTTATGGGGCTCCACATTCATCGGAGTTTGCATCTGATAAAAATGAAGCAGTTTCTGTTAATACAGTTCAAATAGATGACATTTTCAGTTTCAAAAGATCACAATCTCTCTATGGTTCCTTCAAAGGAGGCTTCGGTTATATGAATTTGTAGGGTCGGAACTTGTGACAGCAGGAGACTGTTGGTAAAGTTAATGTATTAAATGTATCCGTTGCTCGTTTGCATATTACCTCTTCAAGCTGCACAATTATCAGAGGGGCTTTATGAGCTGCCATCACTTCTTAAAAATGTTTTGATGTGCCATGTTGATCTTGTACCATTGTTCTGCATTAACGATAAGGATGCTGTACTTTCAATTGTTTGGCCTACAATTTTCAACTATTCTAATTAGTGATATATAGATTATAAGTATTGACGTGTTTTATCAGAATTCGATTTTTATATTATTGAAAAAACTACTTTTATATTATAAGATGTCTCCTACCGAAAATCCAACAGGTTGCGGAGTCGTAGCCAAAGCTAATAATCCACATTATTAATGGATTCTATGCTCCGCTGATTTAGTGAAAAGTATTGATTTGCCCCCCACATTTTGCAAAAGTAGCCACTTTATCTTTAGTTTTTGTAAATATCAAAATTTTGCCTTTCAATTCCTATTATTTTCCTAAGCCTATTATTTTTAAAAAGTAAATATATAGATTTAAAACAAAAATACATAACAAATATATAAATATCCTTTTAACTAAATAAGTGCAATCTAAAATCAAAATTGTTATTGTTTTATATACTATGAATGTGCATTAGTGCTTTAATGTTTTTTTATGACAGCCCTACTCTTTCTTTTCATTGCCTTCTCACACAACAAATTTGAAATATGTCTATCTTTGTAAAATTTTATGACAGCCCTACTCTTTTTTTTAAGAGGTTTGGAATTTGATTCCAACTCTTTTAGAAGACCCATTTCTGATAATATTCCTCCTCTATTAATACACATTTTTTGGGGTATCTGGAATGCTCGCAACAATTTGATCTTTCAAGGTAACCCTCTTAATCCTAGGGCCATTTGGCGTGGATGTTTGCACTTTTTTAATGATTTCAATGTTGCAAATAAGATTGAGCGTGCTAATCCAAGATCATCTATCTCTATTTATGTTTGGAAGCCATCCCCTCTTTTGTCTTTCAAAATAAATATAGACGCCTTGGCAAAAAATATTAGTAGTATTGGTCTTATTGTTCATAATCATCTGGGTCAACCAATTATCTGAAAGGTTAAAGCCTTCTCGTCTCTTCCCGGTCCTCTGTTATCGAAAGGAATGGCCTTTCGAGAAGGTTTAATCTTAGTAAAATCATATGCAAATATGAATTTTCATATTAAAATAGATTCCTTGAGTCTGATCTAAGCTATTACACGAAATTATTCTCATCGAAGCTGCTTAAGGCCAATTTTAGCCGATATTTTTTATCTTTTATCTTTTTATACTATTACTTATAAACATATTCCTCGTAGTTCAAATGTAGCTGCTCATTCATTAGCAAGAAAACATCTTAATATTGGATTTGCTCATAATGTAGTAGCCCAATCCAATCATATCTTTTGCAACTTTCATCATCTTTTTAATATATAGTTCTCTTATTTGAAAAAAAAAAGCAATATATATGATTAAATTATCAATATATATTATAAAAGTGATAAATCCTGAGATTTCATAAGAGAAAGAGCCTGTCATAGTAGTGAAAGCGAGCCTATACTTGAGTTGAAAGTATGAGCGACAAGTAGATCTGGTCAGATTTGTCAGTATTATAAACCTGCAAAAAAGCTAGTTTGGTTGGATTGAACGTTGGCACTCCAATACTTAAATTAGTATCAAACTTAAAGAGAAAAAGTAATGAGAAAAATCTCTAGAGTACTGTCGTACCTGAAATGTGAAAATAACCTAATATTTATAGAAGATGTTGAGAACCACTTGAGTGCTCTATTTAGATGTCAGAATGGGCCTGCAGTTTGTGACTCGGAGGAAGTGATGGATGGAATAAATGTAACACCCTTACTGAACAGTCTGACTGTGCATGAGATAACCTGAAATTTTTTTTTTTTTTTACTCTATCTACTACAGACTTGCCCAACATGCAATACTTATAAATTAACTACATTGATTAATCTATATTCTCCAATTAACCAACTTTCAAATAAAAATTCGGCAATATAACAACTAAAAACTTAACTAACCCACCTGCAAATCAGACAATTCCTCAGCCCTTCAAGGGCACCACAAACATAACTAATACATCTCATACACCCATTCTCATTAGTTTCTTTTTACATGTCATCAGATAATTCAATTTTATAACTAATACTCTTAAACAGCTATAAAACTTTAATATTCATAAGCAAATTTACATGTACATAAATGCCTCACTACATCTGTGACCCTCAACATGAAAATTTCTGAAACTAGAGCTCTTCTTCTGCTGATTGAACCGAAGCAGCTGTCTAACCAAAGACCAGCCTATCCTGTACCTACACGGATAACAAAATCCGTGCTAAGCTATAAAGCTTAGTGGGGAACAAAGTATTCTAAACATAATCTTTTAAACATATAATATCAATTATGCTAGTACAATGTTGAAAATACTTCTACCAAAACCTTCAATTACCCTAGATCCCAATTCTTATATTCAACAATAAATCACAAGTATATGTGACAGAACATCTTACTGACATGGTCAATAAAACTTAATAACGCAGTAAACAATGCATCATTCAATATTACCATAAAAGACATCCAGTATATTTCTTTCATATATTTACATCATTTAAACATATCATGCATTCAAAATTCACTTTCATGTAATTATTAAATACTTTTAACAAGATGAACAATATAATACTTAACACGATAGTGTGCCATATGTTATGTACTTGATCGATACAAAGGGATATTCATTCTTATACATATAGATACATAAGGCTTATATAGAATTTAAGAATCACATGCTCATCAATATTTTAACTTGCAATTTAATATCCATTTGATGTACTTATACAAGAGGATAATTCTTATGCATATTAGTTCTGAATTATAACATTTCTTATCTTCTATACTTTTCAACTTATTTTCATATTAATGCCCCTAGAACAGTACCGACAGAAATACTCAGACTGGATATACGGGATATGGACCCCACGGGTCACAACAGAATGAGAAATGACCTCCAGAATCATCCCTCATATAACATATGAACATATGACAGTACGTATAATATATTTACTATGGAGATCAACAATCCAACCATAGTAAAGCAAGTCGCCATGACTTGCACCGCGGTATAAAATCCCTATGGCTAGCCAATTATATCCTGAGCTAGTTTTTACTGCCAGACTATTTTCTAAGGGCGCAAAAGGTAACTTTCTTTCAGTACATTTATCATCAGTTCAATCCAGATAATACAATTATTCAGAACATTCACTTAAGTCAGGAATTATTCCACAATAATTCAGCAAATTATCTTTAAAACAGTTTTCAGTCATCAGAGAAGTCTATTTTATACATATTCTTTCAATTTATTTTAAACAATCTAATAATCATATGTGAACAATACGTGTACTAGTCATGATAGTTTATGCCTTACTAAACTATTTTCATGAGAATGAAATTATATATAATCACACCCACCGTGAGTACCTACAACAGCATGTAAACTCATAATCATTTCAGAAGAACGTACCTGCATGGCCCATCGTGATCATCTCTTTTAAACCTTTGTACTTATTATATCATTACCAAACATAATAATATGGTCATAATATGTCTTAAAAAGCTATACTGAAAATGACAAACAGAAGAATATTACTTATTACAGCATGAGATTATAACTAGCATTTTAAAACAATTAAGGTGTGATTCACAGCCTTAACAGAGTTACTCCTATCAATAAAATCTTCAACAGCATCTACTTATTTCAATTCAATTTCTTTCACAACTACTCTGACTCTAAGTTTTGGCTTCATCAATTATACTCATATTCATTCATATTAGTTGATTTAGCTATCTAAGTTCAATCGTTAACTTAACGGTCAAAAACTATACTATTACGTTGAAGATCCAAACATGAAGTTCCATTATGATTTGGTTAAACTCCTATTTAAAATTTTAACCCCAACTAGGCAAGACCTAGAACAGTGATCAGTACACTACCCTATTAATTTTATCAAGAATATAAGAAGTAAACCATTAACACATACTTTAATTAAATTATTTAATTTATAACATAAACAGAAGTCCAACATCAAACATCCGTGAAAACTATATTCATAACTTCCAACTCTTTTTCTTTTTACAGAATGGTTAAGAAGCCTAGAGAGGAATTAAGATATCCCAGACAAAAACCTCGTATACTGGACTAAGTAGCTAGCCAAAGATTGTACTAACTTATATCCAGTTTTATTCAGTATCCTCATTTCACAATACAGACATGAGAGGCAATTAGCCAAAGTCGTTTTAAAAGGCATGAAGAAGCCAATAAAAACAAGACAGCTTTGATCAGTAGGAACCAGCGACAATTAATTTCAACTCACTATTGTTCACTCTTATTTTTTTTCGCTTATCCAACTCCAGTTGTTGAAACTATAATTTATTTTATATTATTACAATTCCAAGATTATCTTGTATACTAAGAACTCAAAGGTATACACTTTCATAGCCACTCAAAATTCCTTCACTACTAGATATCTGTGGATTCTCTAAGTCAAGGATTGGGCTTCAAAAGTAACAAGTTTGATGGCTAGCAATCTACCACCAAGCATATGGTGAGTACCCGTATAAATGGAACTTTATCATGAAATTCAATATTACATATTCCATTCCACCAAGAGAAACTGCTTTAATAAAACAAATAAGAACTTATGTTTCTCTTGTTATGCTACTTTCTCTAAAGCTTGAAAATTCGCTTGACACGTTCAAGATTCCACAATGACTTGCACTCAAACTTTATCAGAAAAGACCAACCAAAAAGTCCCCAGTCAGGTATATCAAACTCATATATACCAATTTAAAGTCATTTCGAAGACATTTACATATTTAACCAAGAAAGTACACATAATTAAACTTTCAACCTTATTCAGGGCAAATATGTGCTCACAAACACTGTAACTCATTTACTCTTTCAGAGGTTAATCAATTTTCTTATAACAACCTCAATATATACAAAGCTAATATAAACTTAATCCCCATATCATAATCATATTTCAATTTATCTCACTAATATCTAGCCTTATGTATTTATTTAACACCAATCAAACATATATATTATCTTCTTTATAGTCTATATTAGGGGTTTAGCTTTCTTTCCATTTCAAGCTGTATATATATCTATATACATATAACTTTGGTTTATTAAAATCTACTAAAATAACACATGCATATCAGGATTTCAAGTACCCGCACCTTAGAGTCGAAGGCCAAAATACTTCCTCCATTCTGCCTGTTCGGAGCCTCGCCGGCGGCTCACTGGAGCCTCGCCGGCGGCTCACCGGAGCCTCGCCGGAGACTCGTCGAAGCGCCGAGCCTGAAGCCAGAGTCGCCGGTAGCATTCTGGTGGTCTTCACGCGCCTCACCACTGTCTCAAGTCGCCGGAAAACCACCTAAAACCACCGGCTACCACGTGCTCTGATCTGCACTTTGCCGGTGAGTGGGGACAATCGGAGGGTACCGAAAGATCCGCCTCAGCCTCGTGATCTCGCCGGTGTTGTCAGCTCCCTCAACCGGCGTCAAGAACTACCGGAAAAATAGAAAGAAGTGAAGGAGATGATGGGGAAAAACGGAAGAAGACGGAGTGCGGTTGTGGGGGAAAGAGATGAACGGAGGACGACGGCGGCAATCGGAGCCTCCTCGCCGGTGTCGTGGACAACGGCCAGCCGACGGGACCCAAGCCACCACCGCCTTGCTCCTTCCTCCTCCCTCTCCCTCCCGATTTCTCTTCCTTTCTTTCTTTTCGTTTTCTTTCCTTCTTTTTTTTTTATAATACTAATAATAATAAGAATAATCATAAGAATAATACTAATAATAATACTAAAGAATTTTACCCATAAATTCTCTTTCTTCTTTTAAATATCAACCACACAATTTTTCTTTTAAAATCTTACCCTTTTAACATTATTATTAATATATATATATTAACTTTCATATGTTTTAATTAACCATTGATAAATTGAAACCCGAAAACATAATCAATCCAAATTTGTTTTTGGGGCGCTACAATTCTCCCCCACTTAATAAAATTTCGTCCTCGAAATTTATCTGAATAACAAACCTGTAGTTATTGCTACTCACTTGTCCTTCACATCTTGTTATCTTCAGAACACTATAATAGAGTATATATTTGTTCTTTAATTGATTACTCCATCAATCCAAAATATATAAGCAGTCTTTCATCAAATAACAGATCTTCTATTTAACGATAACTGATCTTCGTCGTTCAATTCTGATATTTGACTTCTGTACATAGACTCCTTATTCAATATAACTGACGAAATCTATGCTGGGTTTTAGCTATAACCTCTTACTAGTATAACAAAACTGCCACTAACGAAACCGAATACAAAGCATGTAATTGCATGACTATGCAATAACAAATGCATATGTAGACTATGAAGCATGTGGCCACATGACTGAACTGTATGTATGTATGGACTGAAACACAAATGTACACATGGATGACTAATGCACAATATTAGTGGCAGTATGTACTAGCTAGGTTAACAGTTTCACCCAGAAGCAGTATCTCATAACTATCGAGATAACTAAAGTTTAACTCTGGTCCTCAATCACCAACTTATTTATTTATACTCGTAGTATCCGAGGAATCTGATAACAACAAACTTGTCCCTTTACAATTCCTTCATTCCATATGGCATGTATATAAGTTACTGATAATACTTCCTTCGCTTATGTACTCATGCCGATCTTAGGATTAGCTAAACCTTATCAGAACACATAAAATTCTTCCTCACACATGATATTGCAACAATCTCTACATACACTACTAATACACTTCTGTCAGAGTTCAATGTTCAAACATAAATACATATTGCTTACCATTTCACCAGAATTTAAAGTTCTCTTAAAACCACCACTTTAACATGTATATCAATATGAGTAAACGATCTAGTCTATGATTCACCCAAACTATCCTCCATATTCTTCATCTTATCTGACCTTTAAACATTTTCTAACCTCAAAATCAATCATCATAAACCATTATCAATCAAGAAAGGAGAAATATACCAGAATCTCCTTCAAGGACATCTTTCTGGCTAATTCAAACCATAGTTCTACCTGTTAATCATCAATATAACATTTATAAGTTTATCTCTTATGCCATAATCCATTTTCCCCCATTATACGGACTTGGTTTCTATCATTACAAATACATCACTATATGATGATCAGTTCCTATTTTATAACCCAATATAGACATATATTTCACCTTTATTCACTATCACCCATACAAAAACTCTTATATCTATTCTTTCCAACTTAATTCCGCAATACTGCCTAAATCATCCCAAAATAATGAATTTATCAGAACACAAATAACGCATCCTCAATCATTAACTCTTTCTTAATCATTAACTTTACATGATCCGGATATACTTCTCAACAATCTTATGTTATACTTCAATCTAATATCAGAGAATGTTAACTGCTGAAAATTTCCTCAAGATCATCTTACTATCTCAAAATCATGGTCCTACTAATTACTCCAATATAAACATCATAGGTCGACCATTTATATCAAATTATCCAATTCCATATCAAATCAACACAGAATATTGATATCTGCACTTAACCAATCCATCAGAACTTTCAAGAAACATATTCCTAATCTCACATTACCCAGAAAATCAAAACCTAAGCTCTGATACCACTAAATGTAACACCCTTACTGAACAGTCTGACTGTGCATGAGATAACCTGAAATTTTTTTTTTTACTCTATCTACTACAGACTTGCCCAACATGCAATACTTATAAATTAACTACATTGATTAATCTATATTCTCCAATTAACCAACTTTCAAATAAAAATTCGGCAATATAACGCCTAAAAACTTAACTAACCCACCTGCAAATCAGACAATTCCTCAGCCCTTCAAGGGCACCACAAACATAACTAATACATCTCATACATCCATTCTCATTAGTTTCTTTTTACATGTCATCAGATAATTCAATTTTATAACTAATACTCTTAAACAGCTATAAAACTTTAATATTCATAAGCAAATTTACATGTACATAAATGCCTCACTACATCTGTGACCCTCAACATGAAAATTTCTGAAACTAGAGCTCTTCTTCTGCTGATTGAACCGAAGCAGCTGTCTAACCAAAGACCAGCCTATCCTGTACCTACACGGATAACAAAACCCGTGCTAAGCTATAAAGCTTAGTGGGGAACAAAGTATTCTAAACATAATCTTTTAAACATATAATATCAATTATGCTAGTACAATGTTGAAAATACTTCTACCAAAACCTTCAATTACCCTAGATCCCAATTCTTATATTCAACAATAAATCACAAGTATAAGTGACAGAACATCTTACTGACATGGTCAATAAAACTTAATAACGCAGTAAACAATGCATCATTCAATATTACCATAAAAGACATCCGGTATATTTCTTTCATATATTTACATCATTTAAACATATCATGCATTCAAAATTCACTTTCATGTAATCATTAAATACTTTTAACAAGATGAACAATATAATACTTAACACGATAGTGTGCCATATGTTATGTACTTGATCGATACAAAGGGATATTCATTCTTATACATATAGATACATAAGGCTTATATAGAATTTAAGAATCACATGCTCATCAATATTTTAACTTGCAATTTAATATCCATTTGATGTACTTATACAAGAGGATAATTCTTATGCATATTAGTTCTGAATTATAACATTTCTTATCTTCTATACTTTTCAACTTATTTTCATATTAATGCCCCTAGAACAGTACCGACAGAAATACTCAGACTGGATATACGGGATGTGGACCCCACGGGTCACAACAGAATGAGAAATGACCTCCAGAATCATCCCTCATATAACATATGAACATATGACAGTACGTATAATATATTTACTATGGAGATCAACGATCCAACCATAGTAAAGCAAGTCGCCATGACTTGCACCGCGGTATAGAATCCCTATGGCTAGCCAATTATATCCTGAGCTAGTTTTTACTGCCAGACTATTTTCTAAGGGCGCAAAAGGTAACTTTCTTTCAGTACATTTATCATCAGTTCAATCCAGATAATACAATTATTCAGAACATTCACTTAAGTCAGGAATTATTCCACAATAATTCAGCAAATTATCTTTAAAACAGTTTTCAGTCATCAGAGAAGTCTATTTTATACATATTCTTTCAATTTATTTTAAACAATTTAATAATCATATGAGAACAATACGTGTACTAGTCATGATAGTTTATGCCTTACTAAACTATTTTCATGAGAATGAAATTATATATAATCACACCCACCGTGAGTACCTACAACAGCATGTAAACTCATAATCATTTCAGAAGAACGTACCTGCATGGCCCATCGTGATCATCTCTTTTAAACCTTTGTACTTATTATATCATTACCAAACATAATAATATGGTCATAATATGTCTTAAAAAGCTATACTGAAAATGACAAACAGAAGAATATCACTTATTACAGCATGAGATTATAACTAGCATTTTAAAACAATTAAGGTGTGATTCACAGCCTTAACAGAGTTACTCCTATCAATAAAATCTTCAACAGCATCTACTTATTTCAATTCAATTTCTTTCACAACTACTCTGACTCTAAGTTTTGGCTTCATCAATTATACTCATATTCATTCATATTAGTTGATTTAGCTATCTAAGTTCAATCGTTAACTTAACGGTCAAAAACTATACTATTACGTTGAAGATCCAAACATGAAGTTCCATTATGATTTGGTTAAACTCCTATTTAAAATTTTAACCCCAACTAGGCAAGACCTAGAACAGTGATCAGTACACTACCCCATTAATTTTATCAAGAATATAAGAAGTAAACCATTAACACATACTTTAATTAAATTATTTAATTTATAACATAAACAGAAGTCCAACATCAAACATCCGTGAAAACTATATTCATAACTTCCAACTCTTTTTCTTTTTACAGAATGGTTAAGAAGCCTAAAGAGGAATTAAGATATCCCAGACAAAAACCTCGTATACTGGACTAAGTAGCTAGCCAAAGATTGTACTAACTTATATCCAGTTTTATTCAGTATCCTCATTTCACAATACAGACATGAGAGGCAATTAGCCAAAGTCGTTTTAAAAGGCATGAAGAAGCCAATAAAAACAAGACAGCTTTGATCAGTAGGAACCAGCGACAATTAATTTCAACTCACTATTGTTCACTCTTATTTTTTTTCGCTTATCCAACTCCAGTTGTTGAAACTATAATTTATTTTATATTATTACAATTTCAAGATTATCTTGTATACTAAGAACTCAAAGGTATACACTTTCATAGCCACTCAAAATTCCTTCACTACTAGATATCTGTGGATTCTCTAAGTCAAGGATTGGGCTTCAAAAGTAACAAGTTTGATGGCTAGCAATCTACCACCAAGCATATGGTGAGTACCCGTATAAATGGAACTTTATCATGAAATTCAATATTACATATTCCATTCCACCAAGAGAAACTGCTTTAATAAAACAAATAAGAACTTCTGTTTCCCTTGTTATGCTACTTTCTCTAAAGCTTGAAAATTCGCTTGACACGTTCAAGATTCCACAATGACTTGCACTCAAACTTTATCAGAAAAGACCAACCAAAAAGTCCCCAGTCAGGTATATCAAACTCATATATACCAATTTAAAGTCATTTCGAAGACATTTACATATTTAACCAAGAAAGTACACATAATTAAACTTTCAACCTTATTCAGGGCAAATATGTGCTCACAAACACTGTAACTCATTTACTCTTTCAGAGGTTAATCAGTTTTCTTATAACAACCTCAATATATACAAAGCTAATATAAACTTAATTCCCATATCATAATCATATTTCAATTTATCTCACTAATATCTAGCCTTATGTATTTATTTAACACCAATCAAACATATATATTATCTTCTTTATAGTCTATATTAGGGGTTTAGCTTTCTTTCCATTTCAAGCTGTATATATATCTATATACATATAACTTTGGTTTATTAAAATCTACTAAAATAACACATGCATATCAGGATTTCAAGTACCCGCACCTTAGAGTCGAAGGCCAAAATACTCCCTCCATTCTGCCTGTTCGGAGACTCGTCGAAGCGCCGAGCCTGAAGCCAGAGTCGCCGGTAGCATTCTGGTGGTCTTCACGCGCCTCACCACTGTCTCAAGTCGCCGAAAAACCACCTAAAACCACCGGCTGCCACGTGCTCCGATCTACACTTCGCCGGCGAGTGGGGACAATCGAAGGGTACCGAAAGATCCGCCTCAGCCTCGTGATCTCGCTGGTGTTGTCAGCTCCCTCAACCGGCGTCAAGAACTACCGAAAAAATAGAAAGAAGTGAAGGAGATGATGGGGAAAAACGGAAGAAGACGGAGCGCGGTTGTGGGGGAAAGAGATGAACGGAGGACGACGGCGGCGATCGGAGCCTCCTCGCCGGTGTCGTGGACAACGGCCAGCCGACGGGACCCAAGCCACCACCGCCTTGCTCCTTCCTCCTCCCTCTCCCTCCCGATTTCTCTTCCTTTCTTTCTTTTCGTTTTCTTTCCTTCTTTTTTTTTTTTATAATACTAATAATAATAAGAATAATCATAAGAATAATACTAATAATAATACTAAAGAATTTTACCCATAAATTCTCTTTCTTCTTTTAAATATCAACCACACAATTTTTCTTTTAAAATCTTACCCTTTTAACATTATTATTAATATATATATATATTAACGTTCATATGTTTTAATTAACCATTGATAAATTAAAACCCGAAAACATAATCAATCCAAATTTGTTTTTGGGGCGCTACAATAAATGTGTGTGTCAGTGAATTTTCATAGGTTATGACTTGTCTTGTCCAATCGGATCAATGATCCGACTAAATAATCAGACTATAAATTATGAAGAAAAAAACCTTTTTCTAGTCAGATTATATGATCATAGTAACTGTTAGAATTTCGTTAGTCATGTGACTAGTTTCTTCGATTAGGAATGCTTCGATCGGACAAAATGACAATTTGATCATTAATAATTTCGACTAGAATTTTTTATTAGAAAAATGTCAACCAAAGTTTGTAATAATTTCATTAATCCTTCATTTGCAATTATAATAACTTGTACATCAATCTTTCGATTGGAATTAAATTCCTCGATCGAGAAAAACATCGATCGATTTATAATAGTTCATCAATCTTTTGATTGGATAATGACTCGTACATCAATCTTTCGATTGGGATTAAATACTTTGATCGGGAATACATCGATCGGTTTACAATAGTTCGTCAATCTTTCTATTGGGATAATGACTGGTACATTAATCTTTTGATTGGGATTAAATACTTCGATTGAAAATACATCAATTGGGTTTACATATACGTACTTAAAAAATAATACATAAAAATTGTATTAATACTAGAAAGAAATTCCAAGGTGTACCTTTTAGGTGTTTTCCCACTGTAAGGTCCTTGCGGTGCCTTTGCTCTACCTACTTTGGGCCATCCTCCACGCTTTCACGAAGGGAAGTTTCTAGGGTGAAATGTAGGATATTTTTGATTGTTAGATGAAGAATGCCCTAAAAGCAGGATGCCTTATATCCCAACACGTTCATCCTCGGGTCAAATCTTCTCTTCTTTCGCTTTTCATCCTGACGCACTCTTTCTATTGGAGGGGCATGACTGACTCCTTGGTTTGCCTATAGAGTTTGTTCAACAGGACAACCCAAGGCATAGGGCGCGACTCGTTTCGTCCTAAAATAGAACGGGCGCTTATTTTTTCGTTTTAGCTTGAAATGAGAGTGTCCATCGTAATGAGTTGTATTTCCCCCCTATGTGGGCTGACCTTCAGACAAATGGGGGAGGGAGCAGCTTTGCAGCCTTCTCCAATGCTTCTTCATTCGAGTGGAGGAACACTAAGGGGCTTGTGCATTTGTGTGTGCCTTCGAAAGGGAGAGACATTTTGTCTTCTGCTACATTTCTTCCCCTCTAATTGATTTACTCGCCAACAAAGAAGGAGGAAGCTCTATTGCCTCTTCCAGTGTCTTTCCTAGTAGGCTAGTTCTGGAGGGCTTGTGCACCGGTGTGTAATGTCGCAAGGGAAAAACGTTTCATCCTCCGTTGGACCTGGTGCATACTATTTCGTCATCTTTTGGTTATGGAATCTTTTCTCCAATTCGACTTCCTTTAGTCATTGTGCCTTTTTCAAGGCCAACACCTCCTCTTAGGTGCGATTGTGACTGTCGCTTGGAGTTTCTCTATGTAGTCTCGGAAACTTTCATGTAGTTTTTTAATTCAGCCATGTAAGGTAGTGATCTTGGTTGGCAGGGAGTTACTGGAGCTCATCCCACCATCAGCAGACTCGGATCCATGTTAATCGCAGTTAGGTTAGGTATTCCAACTCTGCCATAGGCTCTCAATAAAAGCACCAAATGATAAATCCTGAGATTTCATAAGAGAGAAAAGGCATCATAGTAGCGAAAGTGATCTTATACTCGAGTTGAAAGTATGAGCGGCATGTAGATCCAGTCGAGTTTGTCAATGTTATAAACCTGGCTAGTCTGGTCGGACAAGCGTTGACACTTCGATACTTAAGTCAGTATCAAACTTAGAAAAAAGTGAAGAGAAAAATCTCTAGTGTCGTGCCTGAAATGTGAAAATAATCTGGTATTTATAAAAAAACGTTGAGAACCACTTGAGTAGTCTATCTGAATGCCAGAATAAGCTTGCAGTGATGTGATTCGGAGCAGACGGTGGATGAAATAGATGTGTATGTCAGTGGATTTCCATATGATAGATGCGCCAGGCCTTAGAGGCACTGGGCTTGTACTAGGCAAGCCCAGTGCCTTCTTATCTGGCAGTGTCCTAAGCCGAACATGGTTTAGGTACAGTAAAAAATAATGTTGAGCATAATCAAAAAAGTATTAAACTAAATTAGTAGAATATAAAAATAAAAGAGCAATACCAACACTTATGATAAAAGAAGAAATTAGATATCGCTTCTTTATTTAGTTTTCTAGAGAGTTGCTACTGCTCCTTCATTTTTCATTTTTTTTTTCATTTTCATTTTATTAATTTAATTTAGTAATTTAATAATATATTGACAATTTAATCATATATGTTGCCTTTCCATAAAATATAAAATAAATAATTTTTTTACTTCATTTATTTTATTTCCGGACATATATTATTTTTATAATTTTCGTTGATTACATAATATAAAATATGTAAAAATGTATTATAATAAATATAAAAATTTATACATTCATTAATCTATTAAATCATTTTTATAATATATTTTTACAATTTTATTTATTTAATATATATATTATTTTACACATTTAAATAAATTTTTTATTTAAATATTTTCTCTACGGATTGGGCGTAATTCAGCCCGGAAAAGACTCCCATCCAGCCTGCCTTTCATTTATGCGGGTTTAGACTGAATTTGAAAAAACAATATTTAAAAGCACGATTAGATTCAGTTGAAGGTCGAAGATGAACAGACCTAGATCTAACGGTAGCCGAAGCCCTCAATTGCCTTTTAACCAGAAGAGTCCGCCGACGTTAGTCGGAGGGATGCAATTCTAACGGCAAATTACTCGCATCCCATTCCTATACAACAAGCTTTTCAAAACAAAATAAAATCCGAGTAATTTGTCTCTTCCTTTTGACTCTAAGTTATTAAAAAAATCTTAATAATAATCACGAAAACAAAAACAGTTTCAATTCCCTTCTCTCTTTCAATTGAATCAACCAATCAACTGGTCAAAAATATTAGTTTTGCAACATTAAATCAATGATTTTTCATCACATTACAGAATAATAGATCAGATCAGTAGCCTCAAAGCCCCTTCCAGCCTTCAATCCACAACCGGAAATGGCTCTCGAATCTTGAACCGACGGGTGATGGTGACCGTCGTGGTCTTGGTGGTGATGGTGGTCGTCGGCGGCGGAGGGAGGATGATAGTACATGCGAGCAGTCTGTGGACAGTGAGAATAAAATCTGCCAGCGATTCTAAGCATATCTAACAATTCCGAATATTTCCCCATCTCTCTCTTCTATTTTCTTCTGAACAAATTTTCTTCTTCTTCTTCTTCTTCTTGCTGCGGTTAGAGATAGAGAGAGAGGGGTGCAAAAGAAATGGAGATTACAGAGAAGAGGTGGGATGAAAGAAAGCGGTAGAGAGGATTGGTTATATAGGAACCTCTCCTGCAATTTTGGCATTTTCTCCACTTTCGTTTTCCTTTCTTCCCTCTTCACATTTTCCATTTTGTTTTTAGTCCTTTTCTTCACTTTTATTCCCCTTCTTCCCCATCAACTTTTATTTTTTCTTCTTTTACCCCTATAAGAATTTCCTAATTTAAAGTTACTCTTTTTTTTTTTTTAAAGCAAAGTTATTTTGATAAAACTAGGATAATATATATTTTTTTCGAAGTGTGTATGTGTACACTGTCCAATCTAATTTGACGACTGGAAAATCTTCCATCATATCAAAACTTGGAGGCTGATTGTGACGAAAATAAAGCGAGATGAGAAAATTGAACAATAAAAAAGAGAAAAAAAAAGTCAAAAAATTAGAAATTTAAGATTCTAAAATATATATATATATGATAATAATTTAAAAATGAATATGATAAAATAAAATAAAATTTAAGATATATATATATATATATATATATATATATATATATATATATTAAATAATAATTTATAAATGAATATGATAAAATAAAATTTAATTGAAAAAATTTGGATCACAGATTGGATTGAATTTAGTATTTTTTTGGAGGAATGAAAACTTTTGTATCATTCAATTTTTTTTTAGATTCAAGTTCGAGTCACACAGATTGAATTTTTAAAATTGAGTAAACAATTGGTAAGTGGAATTATTTTGTTCTTTCAATGCTAAACAATGTTTGTACTAATAAATTTTTAAATTGAAAAATAATTATGGTAAATTTATTTTATTTATTCAGTAAAAAGGATGCAGAAAATATTCTCAAAATCATGGGAGTAATTTGTCGTGAATACGAGACACAAACAAAAGTTGAAGAGAAATAATCTGAAAAGAATCACAACCCAATATTCTTTCAAAATTATATATTGTCATATAGTAAGAAATTAGCAACATGGGGCAGTAATTCCACAACAAATATTCCTAATTACTGAAGTTGTTAATATTATATTTCAAATAAAAAATAATATATATGAAGGGTCACATGGTTGGAAAATGGAAATGTTTGGCTCTTCCAATTTATGACCCCACCCGTGACCAAAAGGTCCAATGTATATATTTTTTTTAATTTTATTGGTGAGGAAATGTTTTGAAAAAAAGTCCCATGGAAAAGAATTAAATATATAAAAGTAGAAGGACATAATAGCAAAAGAATAATGAGGAATATGTCTTAGGGGTCCCACTTCTGACCGCGTCCAGTTTGGGGTTCACGCGTTGAATATTCGCTGCGTCGTTCTGACGGCGTTTTTGGTGTGAATATATCGGATATTAAATATTAATAAAAAAATTCACTCAAACATATTGCGTGCTTTGCTTTTACACAAACTTATTTTGATTGGTTTATTGAGTTTTTTTCAAAAAAAATACAAAGAGAAAAGAAAAAACGTTTTAATTGTAAGAGCGTGGGTGGGTTTGCATTTGATTCAGCAATGCTCACGTATGCTCACCGTGATAACATAACATAACACTCTTAGTATGGTGGGTACTGTGTTATTCCCTCCAAAATTAATTGTTATTTTGTATACCGATTAAGATAATTATTGATTTTTTTTCAATTATTTCAAAATTAGTACTTTAAAAGGATTATAATATTCTTTTTTATATTTGATGAAAATAGAAAAAATATATAAAAAGGAGAAATCTCAATAATGACAATAATATAGTACTGATATTAATAAAATGATAAGTGGTACAATTTCTTTTGAAAAAAAGTTTTAAAAAACCCATATTAATATTGTACAATTTTATATATTTTATATGCCAGTTTTTCATTATTATTTTCATTTGTAATTGAGTTCAATTCAAATCTATCATTATATTTTTTTATCTCACCTTCAACTGAAATTGAAGCTAACAGTAATATTTGATGCACATTTACCCCATTTTAGCAATTTATTTTCACGAGTCCAAAGTGATAAATCTTTAATTGGTGTGAAGGTCGTGCAACTCCTGGGGCATAGGAATGATCATGAGATGGAAAATCTCCGTTTCTGATGGAAAATCGCCTAGAATCGGATAGAAAATTTTCGAAAATTTCTCTCATAGGGACGGAAATGAAAAAAATATATTCTTCGACACAAAATTTGAGACTATGATGAGAATTGTGGTTTCCGTCCTAAAATTCAGTAATTAAATTTAATTATATTTATATAATTTAATTTTAAATTATATTTAATTTTAATTATTAAAATTTATATTAATTTAATTTATTATTAAATTTATATTTTTTTAATTATTAAATATTATATTTCAATTATAATTAACTGTTAAATATTATATTTTAATTATAATAAAAAAAATAAATATTTTTTACGCAAAAACGGAGATGAAAAATCACGGCGGCTGAATGGAATAGTAGGTGAGTAGCCATTATCCACCCCCTTCCAGCCCCGCAATTATTCCTATTAGGGCGGTAGCTGGCCGACTGCCATCATCTCGGAAATTCGTCCACTAATAATATTATAATGACAAAAAATCCTTACTTATCTGTTTATTGTTATTTAAAAACTGCCACCCCAATTACACCCAACAATTCGCTGTCAACTTGCTTGCCTTTGCCTAAAATACATACTGCTGCAGCTGCAACCAACAACTTAAATATGTGCAAAGAAACAATCTCTTCAATAAAAGGGTTAAGGTTCTAACTTGCGCCACGTTTTAATAGAAGAGCTGATTTGTCTTTTTTATTTATTTTGAATTTAATTTATTCATAATCTTTTGATATTAGATATTAAATATCTATCTATGTTTTTTTAATTTTATATTTTTATCTATTTTTTTTCTATATTATGTCCAAAATTTATAAATTTACTTTAATTTTTTTTTTTACTAAAACTCTAATGCCATACTTTAATTTTTTTTTACTAAAACTCTAATGCCAATTAAAACGAACTTGTTCTACATTAAATTTTTTCTAAGTGTCCTAAATAAATTATAGAGTTATTAATTTTTTATTGATTATATTGGAAAAGTCAAGAAAAAAAAGGCAAGTTAACACTTTCATAAATTATTGAGGAAATTACATGTTTTACCGTGTTTTTAACTCCTATTTTAAAAAATGCAGCCAAAAGTTTTAAGTCTTTTAAAAATACCTTTTTTAATGTTTTGGTTTTCAAAAATACCAATTTTCTTTTGAAGCCCTTTTGAAGCCCTAGCCTTAATTTTGTACCAAATCATTTTTAGCCCGTTTTGAAGCCCTAATTCCTATCTTGCTCATACCGACCTTCATCCCTCTCATAACTCATTTCTGTTTAATCTTTCTCGTTTCGGTAACCTTTGAAGCCCTAATTCCCATCTCACTCGCTCATACCGACCTTCATCCCTTTCATAACTAATTTCTGTTCATCTTGTTTTTTTTCTCGTTTCAATCGGTTGCGAAATCTAGTTACAGTCATCATTTTTGTGCCGTCTCTTCTCAGTTTTATTGATTCGCCATTTCTCGCCGATTTCTTACTGGTGAGTTATCATTTTTTTGTGTTTTCGTTGTCGGATTGGATTATTTTTATTACTGGTGAGTGATTAATGGTGCGTATGTTGGAAGCAAGGAATCCTGATATGTTAACACCCATATTACGAGTCCCTTTTTTTTATTTCATCGATCTTAAATTCCTGGTTTAGATTTAGAAATTTAGGGTTTATATTTCATTCTAATGTTGTGTTACGAGTCCTGTTTTTTATATTTCATCGATCTTAAATTTCTGCTTTAGATTTAGAAATTTAGGGTTTATATTTCATTCTAATGTCGTGTTATATGTGAGGCCGATTCGTTGTTTAATTTTGATTTGTGTTGTTTATTTGGATTTTTTGTTAGATAAACGGAGTCGTATGATGATTGTAAGCATAGTTCAACTGATAATATTGGTGATTAGAAAACTATTTTAGTCGTCTAATCCTATCTGGTAGCTAAGAATTTTTTATGGGTTCAGAAATCTGCTTATTTATGGATTTTGTAATGGCCTCAACGTCGGACTGATCGTGAATAGTGCTTTCCGACAGTGAATAGTGTCTCCGGGCTGAAATGACACCCGGAAGTGGAAAAATTTTTATTGGACTATTGGAAAGTACTAGTCACGAGTAGTTCGGGGTTGAAATTTGAAGTAAAACTGAGGTTAAATAGGCCTCCAAAAGCCAAAAGAACGAAAACCGAGAAAATTAGGAATTAGGATTTTTAATCGAATTTTTGACCGTTTTAGTTACTAAAAATAGCAAATGAAGTCTAAAAATTATCAAAAATTATATGTATGCATAAAATAATATATAGATTATTTTGGTGGCAAAAAGGAAATTTTTTGGCCACACTGGTATTTTTGGAATCAGATCGATATGATTTAATTGGACCGATAAAATTGAATCGGACCCAAAACGAACTCCGATTGGGCTGAAATTTTATGGGTAGCCTATTTTTGATATGATATGAATAATGGAATCAAATTTGAAGAAAATTGAAGTTGGTAAGTGAGAGAAATTAATTAGGGCTTAAAATAGGTAATTTTTGGGCCTAAACTAATAAATAGTGTAAGGCCCACTTAAAGCCCAGCCCATAGCCCAATTAGAAGACCTATATAAGGTGAAATTCTCCAGAAATCTCCAGCGGCAACTCCTCTCTTCTTCTTCCCTCTTGGTGGCCGAATTGTATATCTCTCTAATTCCTCTCTTTTTCTTTCATTTCTTCACCAATTCTCACCAAATCAAAGCCTCCTAAAGTGATTTCAGCCTCTCTAGATTGCCTTCATCAGCTCCAATCCTTGATTCAAAGAAGAGAATCAAGAGAAATTTAGAGTTAAAGTTTAGGTGTCAAAATTAGGTATGTGAATTTCTTGCTTTTTAATTGGTTTTTAGGTGCCTACTACTAATTTTGGGTGCCTAGAGTTCATTTTTGCTGTTAAATTTAGCATTTGAAGCCAAATAATTGAGATATAATGGATGGAAATTTCGGTTTGTTAAGGATTTCAAGAAGAGGAGCAAAGTTCTCAAGCCAAAGGAAAGGGAAAGGAAGCCTAGGCAAGGCTAATCCATAGAAAAAGGTGTGTGACTAATAAATCCTTTTATTTCCCAATTAAATTAGTGAAATTCCTTTAGGTTTCTTAAGAAAATTTTTATGTATTGTGATATAATTGAAATGAATGTTATATTCATGCATTTAGGAGTGATATATGCCTATTAGAGACTTTAAATGAAATAAAAATCAATGATATGATGGACTTGTAGTGTAGGCCGAATGGTATATCATAAGAAATTAATGTAAAAATTGATGATTTTAATGATTTTAAGCTTCCTAATATTAATACTAATGTAAATTAATGAGTATGAATTTTTATTGAATTTATGGAAATTAAATGAATATTTTTGGAATAAATATTAATTAGGTATTAGTTGAAAAATATGACATTTAAATGACTTATGGCATAATTTAGTGATTTCATGATGAATTACTGTAAAATGGCTTGTAAGATGTGTAAATAAGATTGACTGTAATGATAAAGTATTAATACTGTATTGACAAGTAATGAAAAGTAAGAAATTAAGAAAATATGTGCCCTTAGAAAGAGTCAGGCAGTAAAACCTAGTTCAGGATATAATTGGCTGGCCATAGGGATACATATACCGCGGTGCAAGTCATGGCGACTTGCTTTACTATGGATGGGTCACTGATCTCCATAGTATATTTATCATACGTACTGTCACATGTCATATGTTATATGAGGAATAATTCTTGGAGGTCATTTCTCATTCTGTTGTGGCCCTGTGGGGTCCACGTCCCGCATATCCGGTCTGAGAGTTTTCTGCCGGGTCTGTACTAGGGGCATATTGATAAGAAAATGATAAAAGTGTGAAAGAGAAGTTAAAATGAAAGTTTTATATGAAAAAAGACTAAAATGAAAAGAATTTAAAAGTTAGGGGTAAAATGGTAATTTGCCCTACAGGTGAAATTAATTGATAAAAGTAATAAAAGAAATAAGTAATAAGGGTAAAATGGTAATTTAGTCAATTAATTGGGTAAAAAGTCAACTGTATAAAGTTAAAGGACAAAAATGTAATTTTACATGAAAAAGGTGAAATTAAGGATTAAACGGTAAATTATAAGTTAACTAATAAGGTAAGATAAGAAAATAAGGACTAAAAAGGGTAAAGTAGTAATTAATAGAGTAAAAAGGGCATTTTTGTAATAAATGAAAAGTTCAAGGACTAATTTGAAATATAAGAGAATTTATGAATTGAACGAAAAGTTAGTCATTCAAAAAAAAAATATTGCTTTTAGATAGGAAAAATTGAGAATAAGTTACTTAAGCTTAAATTATTAATACATTTATATTATAGGGAAATACTATGATTTTTAGTCACCGCTGGGCATGTTTAATGCTCAGCACGTAGAATTTACTGCGTGCAGGTACAGCTAGTCTGGAGCATGGGTACACAAAGGAGAAAAATTTGAAGCTAAAGAGTTAAAAGGATTGTTTGTGGCATGTATATACAGATATATATATACTTATCATGTTTTGTATATGAAGATATTAGTGTAGCTATAATCGTATTTTGTGTTAATTATGGTAGTGTGAGGATAAGGAAGTGCAGGGAATGAATGATATACAGGTGTTGCTTGATAATATATGTGGATGTGTTAAATGATTTGATTTAAACTGTTGTGCCTCTGAGAGGCTGTGTAAATGTTTGCTTTTCAGGGGGCTAGCTAAGAATATAGCCGTTATATTACCAAAATTTTATTAAATGCATAGTGAATTCTGAACAGTTATAGGTCATTGAATAATGAAAGTTACTTATGCATACTGATTGTTAAGGGAATTAGAAAAAAAAAATTTCCGACCTTCTGCTTGTCCGATAAGACTGTTACAGTAAGGGTGTTACATTTTGTGGTATCAGAGCATTGGTTTAGTTGGTCCTAAGATCGGAGTGGGAATAAGTATGATTTAAATTCCTGTATCTATATATACATGCCAATTACAAGTGATGAAGTTTAGTGAAAATCTAATGTGTACCTGCTCCTTTTTGTTTTATAGTGTAAAGATGTCATCTGAGCGAGATAGACAGGTGGGGGATGGTGAAAGTGAAGCTTCGATAGGTACTGGACAGCAGGAGGCACCACAACCACAGGTTTCTCCTTCAGCAGTGCCACCCCCACCTCCACAGCCAGACTTCCTTGATCTTATGGCTGAATATATCCAGCAACGACTGCAAGCGAGACCAGCACAGTCTTCTCAGACAGTTGTTCAAGTTCAGCCAGCTCCACCTAGAAGAAGACCCATTCTAGAACAGTTAAAAAGGTTGGGAGCTGAAGACTTCTCTGGAATGGATCCTTTGATACCGTCTCAGGCTGAAAATTGGTTGTTTAAGATAAAGAGGCTTTTTGAAATCACCAACAGCTCAGCAGAAGAGAAGCTGGAAGGTATAGTTACCTTACTGCAAGGACCAGCTTTTATTTGGTGGGATTCAGTTAGGAGGAACATCCCAGCGGATCAGTTGACTTGGGATTACTTTGTGTCTCAGTTTGAATTAAAATATGTTGGGTCAGAATACAAGTTGGCAATGCAAGATGCCTTCTGGAGGCTTAGACAAGGCAACAGATCAGTGGCAGAATATGAGCACGAGTTTGAGCGCTTGAGTGCTTATCTTGATAAAAGTCAGACTACAGATGAGAAGCTGCGACTGAGGTTTGAGAGGGGGTTGCACACCGAGCTCCGACAGATTATAGGGACCCAGCAGTACCCCACTTTGAGAGCCATGGTGGAGGCATCTATTAAGTTAGAGACCATCCAGAATGAGCAGGCTGAGAGGCAGTCGCGTTTTCAGCAAAAGAGAAAACAAGGCCAGTCAAGCGAAAAGGGGGATCAAAGTAAGAAATCAAAGGGATCGTTTACACCTCAGAGTCGTCCACCAGTTCCAGCAGGACGGGTCGGGGTAGTGCTATGCGTGGCAGAGGTTCAGCTATACCAATACCAGCTGCCAGTACTCCTCGAGATAGAGATTGTGGGACAGCTGCAGCTTGTGATTATTGTGGCAAATTGCATTATGGTGAGTGCAGATTTCAGACTGGAGCATGTTTTCGCTGTGGGTCCAGGGAGCATCAGATTAAAGATTGTCCGGCATTACCAACTGCTTCAGTTGCATCTCCAGCATCAGGTACTGGGTCCTCTGCACCGAGAGGTCGTGGTAGGGGAGTGGCTTCCACCCCATCATCCTTGAGACCAGCTGGGCAGTCATCTCAGGGTCAGAGAAGATCTGCAGCCCAGACTTATGCTGTCAGAGCCCGAGAGGAGGAGGATGCACCGGATGTGATAGTAGGTACATTTCTCCTATTATCTGATTCAGTTCATGCTTTGATTGATCCTGGTTCGACTCATTCCTATATTAGTACTGCATTAGCTCGAGATAAGGGAATGAAAGAGGCATGCTTGGACCAGGATATCTTGGTGAGTAATCCTCTGGGGCATAGCGTGGTAGTAAATAAGATATACAGACAGTGTCCTATTAGTGCCCAGGGACATATATTCCTGGCAAATCTTATTGAGTTGCCCTTCCATGAATTCGATGTGATTCTGGGGATGGATTGGCTATCCGCCCATCAAGCGACTGTTGATTGTAAAAGGAAAAGGGTCACGTTAAAGCTGGAAGACGATCGAGAAATTACAGTGGTTGGTGTGCGCCATAATTATTTGTCTGATGTGATATCTGCTACTGCGGCTAAGAGGTTGATCAAGAAAGGATGTATAGCCTACTTGTGTTATGCAGTGGAAGCAAAGAAAGATAGCCCAAAAGTGTCAGAAGTACCCACTGTCAGAGATTTTCCAGATGTGTTCCCTGATGAGTTACCAGGTTTGCCACCTGACCGGGAGGTAGAATTTTCTATTGAGGTTGCCCCAGGCACTGCACCTATATCCATTGCTCCTTACAGAATGGCACCGGCAGAGTTAAAGGAATTAAAGATTCAGTTACAGGAACTGCTTGATAAGGGATTTATAAGACCTAGTGTTTCTCCCTGGGGAGCACCAGTCCTGTTTGTTAAGAAGAAGGATGGAACGCTTAGGCTATGCATCGATTACAGACAGCTGAATAAAGTCACCATAAAGAACAAATACCCTCTTCCTCGGATTGAAGACTTATTTGACCAGTTGAAAGGAGCGAGTGTATTTTCAAAGATTGACTTGAGATCAGGTTACTATCAAATGGGAGTAAAAGCGGCTGATGTACCCAAAACTGCTTTTCGTACCCGATATGGCCATTATGAGTTTTTGGTTATGCCGTTCGGACTTGCAAATGCACCGGCTGCCTTCATGGATCTGATGAATCGAGTTTTTCATCCTTATTTGGATTAATTTGTAGTGGTCTTCATCGATGACATTCTGGTATATTCAAGGACACCAGAAAAACATGATAAACATCTGCGAATTGTTCTACAGACCTTGAGAGAGAAGCAATTGTATGCTAAGTTCAGCAAATGTGACTTCTGGTTGAATGAAGTATCTTTCTTAGGTCACGTGATTTCTGCGGAAGGTATTAAGGTGGATCCATCAAAGATTGAAGCAATTCTCCAATGGAAACCACCTACAAATGTGACAGAAGTGAGAAGTTTTCTGGGGTTAGCCGGATATTACAGGAGGTTTATAAAGAGTTTCTCCACTATTGCAGTTCCACTGACTCGATTATTGCAGAAGAACACCAAATTTGTGTGGACTGATAGATGCCAGGAATGTTTTGAGAAACTTAAAAGTATGCTGACAGAAGCTCCTATTCTCACTCAACCCGAACCAGGCAAGGATTTTGTGATCTACAGTGACGCCTCCAGAAATGGTTTAGGCTGCGTTTTGATGCAGGAAGGCAAGGTGATTGCTTATGCCTCCCGACAACTTAAGACTCACGAAAAGAATTATCCTACTCATGATCTGGAGCTAGCAGCTATTGTCTTCGCATTGAAGATATGGAGGCACTACTTGTATGGTGCGAAATGTTATATTTATACTGATCACAAGAGTCTGAAATACTTACTCACTCAAAGGGAACTTAACCTCCGACAGAGACGTTGGTTGGAGTTGATAAAAGACTATGATTGTTTTATTGACTACCATCCAGGAAAGGCTAACGTGGTGGCTGATGCACTTAGCAGAAAATTTATGACAGCTCTTCGAGCTTTGAATATTAGTTTAAGTATGACATCAGACGGAGCTTTGTTGGCGAAATTGCAATTGAAACCAGATTTTGTGCATCAAGTGAAAATGGCTCAAAAAGAGGATGATCGATTGAAAACTATTATGGAAAAGATAAAGAATGGCAACGAAAGAGACTATTCTCTAACTGAAGATGGAAGCCTTTGCTACAAGAAAAGACTTTGTGTACCAGATCAGGAAGAACTGAAGAAGAACATCCTTACAGAGGCACACCATAGCAGTTATGCTATGCATCCTGGAGGTAACAAGATGTACCAGGATTTGAAACTTTATTATTGGTGGCCAGGAATGAAGCGGGATGTGACAGAATTTGTAAGGAAGTGCTTAATATGTCAACAAGTAAAGGCTGAACATCAGGTTCCTTCTGGATTACTTCATCCCATCTTGATACCGGAGTGGAAATGGGACAGAGTTACTATGGATTTTGTTTCGGGATTGCCTGTCACTCAAAAGAAACATGATGCTATTTGGGTGATTATTGATCGACTCACCAAATCTGCTCACTTCTTGCCAGTCCGGATGGATTATCCTTTGACCAGATTGGCAGAGATCTATATTAATGAGATAGTGAGACTTCACGGAGTACCATCCTCTATCATTTCAGACAGGGATCCTAGATTTACCTCTCATTTCTGGAAGAGTCTTCAGGAAGCTTTGGGTACCAGACTCCACTTCAGTACAGCTTTTCACCCCCAGTCAGATGGTCAGTCAGAGAGAGTAATTCAGATTCTAGAGGATATGTTACGATGCTGTGTACTAGAGTTTGGTAACAATTGGGAAAAATATCTGCCTCTTACAGAATTTGCCTACAACAATAGTTATCAATCCAGTATAAAGATGGCTCCTTTTGAGGCTTTATATGGAAGAAAATGCAAGACTCCTCTATGTTGGACAGAGTTGAATGAAAAGAAATTGATCGGGTCGGATTTGATTCGTGATTCAGAAGAAAAGGTGCGAATTATCAAAGGCCGATTGAAAGAAGCCATGGACCGACAGAAATCTTATGCAGATTTAAAGAGAAAAGATATTGAGTTTCAGGTTGGAGATAAAGTTTTTCTGAAAGTATCTCCATGGAAGAAAATCTTGAGATTTGGTAAGAAAGGGAAGTTGAGTCCAAGGTTTATCGGTCCCTACGAGGTACTTCAGCGAGTAGGTCCAGTAGCTTATCGTTTGAAACTACCTTCAGAGCTGGAAAAGATTCACGATGTGTTCCATGTATCCATGCTCAGGAGGTACAGATATGACCCTAACCATGTCATTACACCAGCAGATATTCAAGTACAATCTGATATGACATATGAGGAAAGACCGGTGAGAATCCTAGCTAGGGAGATTAAACAGCTGAGAAACAAGCAGGTTCCATTGGTAAAGGTCCTATGGCATCATCACAATGTAGAGGAAGCCACTTGGGAACCAGAAGCGACCATGAGACAGCAGTATCCTCTACTTTTCGAATCAGGTAAATTTCGAGGACGAAATTTATTCTTAGTAGGGGAGAATTGTAATGGCCTCAACGTCGGACTGATCGTGAATAGTGCTTTCCGACAGTGAATAGTGTCTCCGGGCTGAAATGACACCCGGAAGTGGAAAAATTTTTATTGGACTATTGGAAAGTACTAGTCACGAGTAGTTCGGGGTTAAAATTTGAAGTAAAATTGAGGTTAAATAGGCCTCCAAAAGCCAAAAGAACGAAAACCGAGAAAATTAGGAATTAGGATTTTTAATCGAATTTTTGACCGTTTTAGTTACTAAAAATAGGAAATGAAGTCTAAAAATTATCAAAAATTATAAGTATGCATAAAATAATATGTAGATTATTTTGGTGGCAAAAAGGAAATTTTTTGGCCACACTGGTATTTTTGGAATCAGATCGATATGATTTAATTGGACCGATAAAATTGAATCGGACCCAAAACGAACTCCGATTGGGCTGAAATTTTATGGGTAGCCTATTTTTGATATAATATGAATAATGGAATCAAATTTGAAGAAAATTGAAGTTGGTAAGTGAGAGAAATTAATTAGGGCTTAAAATAGGTAATTTTTGGGCCTAAACTAATAAATAGTGTAAGGCCCACTTAAAGCCCAGCCCATAGCCCAATTAGAAGACCTATATAAGGTGAAATTCTCCAGAAATCTCCAGCGGCAACTCCTCTCTTCTTCTTCCCTCTTGGTGGCCGAATTGTATATCTCTCTAATTCCTCTCTTTTTCTTTCATTTCTTCACCAATTCTCACCAAATCAAAGCCTCCTAAAGTGATTTCAGCCTCTCTAGATTGCCTTCATCAGCTCCAATCCTTGATTCAAAGAAGAGAATCAAGAGAAATTTAGAGTTAAAGTTTAGGTGTCAAAATTAGGTATGTGAATTTCTTGCTTTTTAATTGGTTTTTAGGTGCCTACTACTAATTTTGGGTGCCTAGAGTTCATTTTTGCTGTTAAATTTAGCATTTGAAGCCAAATAATTGAGATATAATGGATGGAAATTTCGGTTTGTTAAGGATTTCAAGAAGAGGAGCAAAGTTCTCAAGCCAAAGGAAAGGGAAAGGAAGCCTAGGCAAGGCTAATCCATAGAAAAAGGTGTGTGACTAATAAATCCTTTTATTTCCCAATTAAATTAGTGAAATTCCTTTAGGTTTCTTAAGAAAATTTTTATGTATTGTGATATAATTGAAATGAATGTTATATTCATGCATTTAGGAGTGATATATGCCTATTAGAGACTTTAAATGAAATAAAAATCAATGATATGATGGACTTGTAGTGTAGGCCGAATGGTATATCATAAGAAATTAATGTAAAAATTGATGATTTTAATGATTTTAAGCTTCCTAATATTAATACTAATGTAAATTAATGAGTATGAATTTTTATTGAATTTATGGGAATTAAATGAATATTTTTGGAATAAATATTAATTAGGTATTAGTTGAAAAATATGACATTTAAATGACTTATGGCATAATTTAGTGATTTCATGATGAATTACTGTAAAATGGCTTGTAAGATGCGTAAATAAGATTGACTGTAATGATAAAGTATTAATACTGTATTGACAAGTAATGAAAAGTAAGAAATTAAGAAAATATGTGCCCTTAGAAAGAGTCAGGCAGTAAAACCTAGTTCAGGATATAATTGGCTGGCCATAGGGATACATATACCGCGGTGCAAGTCATGGCGACTTGCTTTACTATGGATGGGTCACTGATCTCCATAGTATATTTATCATACGTACTGTCACATGTCATATGTTATATGAGGAATGATTCTTGGAGGTCATTTCTCATTCTGTTGTGGCCCTGTGGGGTCCACGTCCCGCATATCCGGTCTGAGAGTTTTCTGCCGGGTCTGTACTAGGGGCATATTGATAAGAAAATGATAAAAGTGTGAAAGAGAAGTTAAAATGAAAGTTTTATATGAAAAAGGACTAAAATGAAAAGAATTTAAAAGTTAGGGGTAAAATGGTAATTTGCGCTACAGGTGAAATTAATTGATAAAAGTAATAAAAGAAATAAGTAATAAGGGTAAAATGGTAATTTAGTCAATTAATTGGGTAAAAAGTCAACTGTATAAAGTTAAAGGACAAAAATGTAATTTTACATGAAAAAGGTGAAATTAAGGATTAAACGGTAAATTATAAGTTAACTAATAAGGTAAGATAAGAAAATAAGGACTAAAAAGGGTAAAGTAGTAATTAATAGAGTAAAAAGGGCATTTTTGTAATAAATGAAAAGTTCAAGGACTAATTTGAAATATAAGAGAATTTATGAATTGAACGAAAAGTTAGTCATTCAAAAAAAAAATATTTCTTTTAGATAGGAAAAATTGAGAATAAGTTACTTAAGCTTAAATTATTAATACATTTATATTATAGGGAAATACTATGATTTTTAGTCACCGCTGGGCATGTTTAATGCTCAGCACGTAGAATTTACTGCGTGCAGGTACAGCTAGTCTGGAGCATGGGTACACAAAGGAGAAAAATTTGAAGCTAAAGAGTTAAAAGGATTGTTTGTGGCATGTATATACAGATATATATATACTTATCATGTTTTGTATATGAAGATATTAGTGTAGCTATGATCGTATTTTGTGTTAATTATGGTAGTATGAGGATAAGGAAGTGCAGGGAATGAATGATATACAGGTGTTGCTTGATAATATATGTGGATGTGTTAAATGATTTGATTTAAACTGTTGTGCCTCTGAGAGGCTGTGTAAATGTTTGCTTTTCAGGGGGCTAGCTAAGAATATAGCCGTTATATTGCCAAAATTTTATTAAATGCATAGTGAATTCTGAACAGTTATAGGTCATTGAATAATGAAAGTTACTTATGCATACTGATTGTTAAGGGAATTAGAAAAAAAAAAATTTCCGACCTTCTGCTTGTCCGATAAGACTGTTACAGTAAGGGTGTTACAGATTTTGTATTTTATATTACTTGATTTTTATAGTGATGTATGAATAGATGTAGTTCACATATTGTGTTGCCATATGCAACTGATGTTTTGCTGCATTTGATGTTTAAATGCAAGTTAGGCCTATTGTAGTGGGTTTTGAATTTCTTGAAATATTTATGATGGTTGAGAAGCTTTATACATTTTGGTTTGTGGGATAACTTGTAATAGCTTTACTCCTTTATTTGTGAAATAAGTTTATAAATTTATTAGCAGGTGGCATATTGCTTATTTTTATATATTTTATATTAGATTTTTTTATCATTTTTTATACATACTTGTTGTAGATGGGACGTACTTCTGATATTTTGCGTAAGTTGAAGAAACCTGAAGACAAGAAGATTATGGAATCAAATTCTCAGAATTCATCAAATACTAGAAGGAAGAAATGGGATAAACAAAAATCTAGTAAACAGTTGACGAAAGGGACTTCAACTGGCAAAAGAAAAATTGTACCAGATGAAGATTTGAATAGAAGTTCTAAGAAATTGAAGATTGTATCTGTGGAGACTAAAAATTTAAAGGTACATTTCTAATTGATGTTTTTATTTTCATTTTGATTTTTTACTTTTATACCATGGTATATCTGGTATACCAATGTTATACCACCTGGTATACCACATGGTATAACAGCTATACCAATGTTATAACACCTGGTATACCACGGTATACCAACGTTATACCACCTGGTATACCACGGTATACCAATGGTATATCATGGTATACCAATGTTATACCACCTGGTATACCAGGTACACCACGGTATACCGATGGTATATATGGTATATGACATGGTAAATTCGGTATACCAATGGTATATCATGGTATACCAATGTTATACCAACTGGTATACCAGGTATATTACTGTATACCAATGATATATCATGTATACCAATGGTATATCATGGTATACCAATGTTATACCACCTGGTATACCAGTGTATACCAATGGTATATGACATGGTAAATCCGGTATACCAATGGTATATCATGGTATACCAATGTTATACCACCTGGTATACCATCTGGTAGATCTAGTATACATATGGCATACCATGCAGTATAATAACTTCCTTAATGAATTATATTTTTTTTTCAGGTTTGGGATTATATTGTTCACCCAGATGAGTATTTCCATCCAAAGATTAATATCCCCATGAAGGTAGATGCTGTTGATTATATTAAGAAGAAATTGAATGAAGAAGAGCAGAATAGATTTCGAAATTGTTGTTTTGGTAGTTTTTTGAATATGAATCAGGTTGTTTTACAACCCCAATTGATTCATTCTTTGTTATTAAGGGAAGTTTATTATGGTGATGATGATGAGATTTGGTTTAATGTTAATGGTGTTCATCTGAAGTTTGGTTTGTTAGAGTTTGCTATTATGACTGGGCTGAAGTGTACTGGTAATAACAAGAAGCCAATGGTAGGAAGTGGCGGTAGCAGGTTGCTGAGAAAATATTTTAATGGTAGAGATAAGGTGGACAGAAAGGCGATTTTTGATTTATTTATAGCGGGTAAATGGGTTAGTGGGGATTATGGTTTTAAGATAGCAATTCTGTTTTTTGTTTATTGCTATCTTATGTCCAACAAGATGGAAAATTATATAAGTGAGCAGGAAGTTGCTTTTATTAAAAATGGTGATTTTAATGGATATCCTTGGGGTAAGGATATATTTAAACTCACCATATCGAGTTTGAAATCAAAGTTTTTGAACAAGAAAAAAGTGGGTTCATACAGGCTGATTGGATTTCCATTAGTTTTACAGCTGTGGTTTTATGAGTGTCTAAGTCCTCATAGTCCAATATATGCTGTCCGAGCTGAGAGAGAAAGGATTCCAAGAGTCTTAAAATACACTGTTACTGGATTTCCCAGCTTCCAAGACTTGCAGAGAACATTATTTTACAGTGATGCTAATACGGTAAGTGTTTATTTATATGTTTGTTATTTATTTATTTCTTCGTTTTCCAATATACAACTCATCACACTTGTTTTGATTTTTTTTTTGTTGTTTCTTGTCTGAACTTTATTTTTTTATGTTTTTTAGCGATGTAAAAATATATTTGCTTCAGTTATTGAGAAGAACACCCTTGATTTGGGTGAACTTTTTAATAGAGGAAAAGCTGAGGAAGTTCAGGGTGAAGATTGCAGTGTGCATGTTCCGGATTCCTTAAATCCTGCCGGTGTTGAGAATGTTTCTAATCCAGACGGTGGAGGAACCTCTAACATGGAATCTGACTTCAAAAAAGAATTAAAAGAAGAGGTGCAAGGAATTAAAGAACAGATGGAAATGTTTAAGGAAGATGTGCATGGTGTTGTGAAAGATCTTGGTGAATTGAAGGAATATTTAAAATTAAATTTCACAAGAATTTTTGATTCTTTGAAGAGAATTGAGAACAATTCAAAAGGGAGTTTTAGCACCAAGGTAAGTTCTTTTTTGTTGTTAATTTTATTATTTTTTTATAGTAAAAATATGTTGATACTACATATAATAAGTAACTGATGTTGTTTTTGAAAGGTTTTATTTATTTATTTATTTATTTCTATTTCTATTTTATTTTTGCAATGTTTAGTTCACCAAGGATGCAGAATTTGATTGTGGGGATGAGGCGGTGGGGGTAGATGGTGTGATTGGTGGGGATGCTGATGGTGATGCTGATGTGGGTGATAAAAAGTATGCAGGAGAAGTAAGTTCTTCGTTTGATGATATTGATCCAAATTTGCTCAATGAAATTGAGGCATCAGCATGGAAGACAAAAAATGAAATGGAATATAAGGTGCGTAGAGTAACTGATTTGTAATTTATTATTTTAAATTGGTTATATAGTATGTCATAACAAAATTTATAATGCAAAGATGTACTGGAATCTGGTATACCATGTGGTACATCAGCTATTACAACAGAGTACCAAAATCAATAATACGAACATATGCTGGAAGATGTATTTCAGGTGGTATGCCAGGTATACCGATGGTATACCAAATTACATAATACATACGTGTTCTATTATTTGAGCAAGATTTTTATATATTGAAATGCATAAATTATATATTTTTTAAATTAAGTGTTTCTAACTTTTTTATTGTTTTGTGTTTTATTTTGAATTAAGAAATATTTGTATTTATTATTTAATATAGGTTTATGAAATATATCAGGTTACTGGAAAGGAAATTGTTGTGTACCAAGATATTCCTAGTGTGACCCCCAGTCCATATGTGCAAAAAAGGGAGATTAAACCAACTGCTGTTATGAAATCACCATACGTGAACATTTTTAGTTCTAATGAAAGTGTGGTGGATCGTAATGTTGTGTTTATGGAACTTATCGATAAGGTGCCAATCGATGACAAAATTGGGGAGGAGCCACAACATTGCTTCAAAGGAATATTTGAAGATTGGTTAAAAGAAGGAATGAAAAAGAATACAAAGTAAATGCTATTACTAATTTTTAGCTTTTCATTTGTTTTTTTGTGTTATTTTTTTGTATTATAATGATTTTTAATGTTTGTTCGGTAGGAGAAAAATTTATGATAAGGAGGTTGATGAGATTTCAGAACCTTTTAATTTTGAAGTTGATATTGTGGATAGGAAGACATGGTTCTATTCGTTGTACACTTGTGGTCAACCCCTGTCAAATTCAGTAAGTTCTATATTGTGCCTTTCTTTTAGTTGTCCAAATTTATTAGATTATTTATTTTATTTCGTTTTTTTACAGCACATGGATTTTTTTTTATTATCTGAGGAAAAAAGGGAAATATTCAAAACACATAGAGGTAAGTTTTACGACAACCGATAATGCTTTCGATCAAAAGTTGCAGATGCTGTATGGAAAGTTTTTGAAGAAAAGAGATGTCCAGTCTGTGGTGAATTTAAATAATCGGATCTTTGATTGCATTCTTGGGTACGGTTTATTCTGTGGTAGGCCATGGGCTCATTGTGATAATATTTTGTTTCATATCAATGTACAAAAAGAATGGCATTGGATTCTTGTTAGGTTATCTATTTTTGATAGGTGTTTATATGTGTATGATTCTTTGAGGTCAAGAACAAGTAAAGAGTCAGTAGATCATGTATTAGGTGCATATAGTATTTTGCTTCCTTATTTTTTGGAAGCAACGGGATTTTATGATAGCTGCGAAACGGCTATTGATTTTAGTAAAGGGGTCTATGCAACGAAGCAACGGACTGATCCTCTCGATATTGTAGAGGTGGAGGGGTTGCCACTACAAGATCAAAGGTATATTTTGATACCCTTTTTTGGAAAATATAAAAAAATAGTAAAATTTGTTTTAATTTATTTTATTTTGTGGTTGCAGTGATTGTGGGGTTTTTGTTTTATCCTTTGTTGAGTATTTCATAGAGAAAAAGAAGATTCCAGTTGAAGATTTTAATGTGCAAGTACATAGGGCTAGGCTGGCAATCTCTTTATATTTTCATGAAAAGTCGAAGAAGCTTCACGGGGTCGAGAGTGAATCTGAAGCACCGCCTAAAAGACCAAAATCGAAAAATGTTCGCAAAAGTCGTAAAGGGAAAGCTGTTGTATTGTAATTTGACAATAGGCTTAATTGTAGGATCTTGTACTAATTGTAGTGCACTTGGCACACAACACTAACAACTGAATGTTTTAGGTGGTTAATCTGCCTTTTTGTTTATATATTCTTTTATCTGCCTTTTTACTTACTTTGATTAATTAGAATATACAATAGAAACTATGCAACTAATTCATTCGAATATACTCTCTTGCTTCCTTTGATTCAGTGCAAATTTTAGTTGTGTTACAATGCAACATAACTTATGCAATGTACGACAAGGATTGGTGAAAATTCCATTGCCGTGTATGGATTAATTTAACTTGTTAATTGTATTTGAGTTGAGTTGTATTTTATCTTGGAATTTGCTTGGAATTGTGTGTGGTTTATAATATTGTTTTTGATATTTTTATCTTACACATTGCACATTTTAATTTGACCGAATTACATCAGTCACCCTTTAATTAACATTTTCTTAACATTTTCTTACTTATAACTATGTCTCTATAGTTAATAATTAATTAGTTAATAAAAAACTAAATTTTATTTTGGAATTTTGGTATACTACCGGTATACTTGGTATATCAGAATTGAGATTGACAATCTGGATTTTGGTATACCGGCGGTATACCTCGTATACCAGCGGTATACCAACATACATAATTGAGATTGACAATCTGGATACTGGTATACCAGTGGTATATCAGGTATACCAGCGGTATACCAACATCCAGAATTGAGATAGACAATCTGGATTTTGGTATACCAGAGGTATACCAAGTATACCAGCGGTATACCAACATCCAGAATTGAGATTAACAAGCTGGATTTTGGTATACCGACGGTATACCAGGTATACCAGCGCTATACCAACATCCAGAATTGAGATTAACAAGCTGGTATACCAACATCCAGAATTGAGATTGGCAGTTTGGATTATAAGGTATACCAACGGTATACCAGAGGTATACCAACATCCAGAATTAAAAATGGTATTCCGGATTATTGTATACCAACAGTATACCTGGTATACCATTGCTAGACTAGGTATACAAGGTAGTATATCAGGTATACCATTGGTATACCTGGTATACCACCGGTATAACTAAATGCAAAATTGAAGGTATACCTTTTGGTATACCAGGTATATCACCGTTATACCAGTTAAAAAAAATTAAAATTATATTATACATTTAAAAATGCTAAATTAAATATTAATAATATATTATTTAACTAGTAATTAAAGCTTAAAAAATTGATTATATTTCGTGATAAGTGAATAAAAAAAGAGAACTTTCATGTTGACCATAGAAGTCTTGTCACATTTTTGGACAGTAAATGCATCATTGCTTATATTCCTATTCTATTTTTTGGTATACTAATTATGAACAGAAAAAATAACAAATATTGTCTATTTTGCAGCATTTTTGCAGGTCTTCCGATTGTGGCCAAATTCTTTACATTTTCCGCACCTCAATTTCAACTTTGATTCCCATTGTGATTTGATTCTTCTTTTCTTAGGTCTTCCTGCTTTAACTCTTCCAATTGGTGGCAACACAAGTTCTTCTTCAACTTCAGTGGGTATTTTCCAATTTCTCTTTTCAGGAATTGGATACACTGATGCTTCATAAGTTGCTAGCATTGAATCTTTAGTATGGTAGATTGAACAATAATCATAAGGGTTCAAGTGAAATTCACTCACTACTGCCAAAGCATGTGGACAAGGCAGTTCATCCATTTGAAAATGATTACAGCTACAACTTCGTTCTTTCATGTTGATCACATGACTATTGTCATATTCTTTGACAGTAAATACATCATCGTTCAAAGGTTTCACCTAAAAAAGTAATTAAAAATTTCGATTTAGATTTTGGTAGACCAAGGTATAATTGGTATACAACATTATAGATTTGAACATATATGAAAAATATATTAGAGTATTGAGATCTAACCGTCATTTTTTGAGACATAATGTAGTTTTTTCTGAGTGTTTCTTCATTTCTTGTTGCAAGTGTTGTGAACGTGGATAATGCCAATTGTCTATTTTTGTAACTCCACTCTTGTGTCAATTCTCTCAAATATTCAACTAAAGCTACTATTGGGAGTTCTCTTGCTGATTTATTTGCTGCATTCATTGATTCAGCTATATTTGAGGTCATGATGGAGAACCTATTGTTCAATGAATGCACTCTTGACCATTTTTCAAATCCAACATTAGTCAAATATGTTATTATTCGGGAATCTACCTTATCAATCACATCCATTTTGTTCTCAAATTCTTCAATTGTGTATGCCCCAGATGCGCCAAAAAATAAATCCTTAATCTTGCTTGAATTTTTCTTGAATTTTTCCTTCAAATTATTCCACAAGTGGTATGTGCATACACAATGGTTGACCTCTGGTAAGATTTTTTTGGTTGCTTTGTCAATACTGTCATGTCTATCCGATATTATGCACATACCTTCTCTAATACCATATGTTTCTCTAAACTTCATGAAGAACCATTCCCAAGAACAATCATTTTCAGAATCAACAACAACAAAGGCTAGAGGATAAATCTTACCTGCTGCATTTTGTGTGCATGCTGTGATTAGTGTCCCTCTATGTTTTGATTTCAAGAATGTGCCATCGACAACAACTATCGGCCTGCAGTGCTTCCATCCCATAATTGAAGCTCCCAAAGCAATAAACAAGTATAGGAATGTGCCATGTTCTCCTGTTTGAATATCAACAACAGATCCAGGATTAGTAGCCTTTAACATATACAAATAGTTGGGTAGTAGAGCATAAGACTCTTCAGGATTTCCCCTAAGCAATTCAAGAGCTTTTGCTTTTGATCTCCAAGCTTTTCCATAGTTTATTGTAACCCCAAAATCAACTTTCATATCACGAATGATATCATGTGGAGTGTATACCGATTTCACATTCAGGAACTTTGTCTTCATGATTTCTCCAATCACATTCGACGTTGCTTGTCGTTGATTGCCTAATCTCGATTGCAAAGGGCAAGTATGAATGTTGTTGAACTTTCTTATTTTGAATATAGATGTATTGCCCATCCTTGATGCACTTAACTGCCAACTACATTTCTCATCCACACAATTCAAAACATATCTCTTGACACATGATTTATAAACTTTGTACTGAAAGCTATTTTTTAATGCAAAGAAACTTAAAGCTTTTGTGAGGGTCTCCTTGTCATTGTAAAGTTGTCCAATCTCTATATGAGTATATCTTGGGTTATTTATGATATTAGATTTTGTTGTCCCCGTGTCCTGTTCTTCTTCATTAGCATTGTCCTTTGTTTTCTCAATAGTATGTCTGCTCAATATGCTAACATAATCCATCATTTCAGAAATATTTCCTTCCAATTGTAAAAGAGGTTGCTCTTGTAGTGACAAAGAATTTGTTGTTGATGCTTGCATTTCATTTATTGGATCTGCATTTATCATATTGTTAGACATTAAATACAAAAGAAATTATAGTAAAATATAAATTTGAGAAAGAAAATCATGTTGTTTTTTGGTATACCAGGTATACCACCCAGTATGCCAAATTACTGCATGCAATGCATGATTTGTTTTTTTTGTATACTGGACAGTATACAAAGTATACCAGCCGTATACCAAAATGTATAAGTTATAAATGTAATTAAAATTGGTTATTTCTAACCTTTCTCAATCTCTGTAAGATATAAAGGATACGCTGTGAGATCCTTGTCCCTCTTCTTCAATTCCAAGTAAAATTTCATGCTATTATCATCTTCTACTTCTAATGGAAAATCTTTGACAAAATACTTTATATTGATAGGAGCCATTTCTGTAGTGATTTTTAATTGTTCTGATACTATCCCAACAAAAGTTTCATAGCTACAATCATTTGGTATTAGTACTCCTTTGACTTCAAATCCTTCAAATTTGTTATCACTTGTCCATTTTCCTTTATACTTAATCAAAACTGGAATACTATCCATCTCTGCATTAAAAAAGTGTCAAAATACAATATCAATAAAGATATTTTACGAAACTGTATGAATGCCTTACAAGTAGTTAAGAAATTTCATGGCTAAGAAATAAAGACAACATTATAATTCAGGTATTGGAGGTTTTGGCAATGAGGTTATAAAACAAAGTTCATCATTCGGTTGTTATTGAACCTAATTGTTTGTTAGAGTACCTTGCAAATCTATTTTCTCCTTCTTACACTTTGCCTCAGTTGATATGTTAAGTCTGTCACACGGTTTTTCATATTCCTAGGAGGACTAGCAAAATTAACACAAATACAGCATGCTGGCAATTCTTGAAAAAATAATAGCATACTGATGTCAATATTCTTAAATTTTGTAAATAAAAATGTTGTAAATTACATGTAGTAATACAAATAAACATAAAAAAAGGTAAACAAAATAAGATGATAGAGATTTTGGATGAAGGAAAAAATGTGATAACTGATAACTGATTCACCAGAAACAAAAGAACATTTTGCTTATAAAAAAATGGAGAATATATTTATTAGGAGTAGATTATTTTATAGAACATTTGATCATAAAAAATTCATATTAGCATTTTGACAAACACTTTGTATGCAGTAATTAAGACACCAAATTCTAAATCAACTAACAAACGTGCAAAATCTCATTACGCCAGGAACCAATAGAATCTTAGTCATTGATATCAATAATTTGATGATAAAGGCGGGATTGCATCAGATTTTATAATAGTGAATGTAACAAACAGAAAAGCATGGCTTAGAAAGAATGTCACGTTTAGAATTTCATGTTTGACAAACAAAAAACAGAATAAATTTTCAAGAAAAACGGTAGAGGAGGAGACTCACCTTCAAAATCTTCTTCAACTAAAAATGCAGACCAGGAATTAAGAAAGAGGAAGCTTCAAAAATCTTCATCTAACAGCAGGAAGAAGAATATCAGAAGAAGAAAACGATTGAGAAAACGAAAGAAGAACGAAACAAAAGTAAGGGCAAAAGTGACTTCAACG
The DNA here is from genome assembly GCA_037975025.1 of Excoecaria agallocha. NCBI lineage: Eukaryota > Viridiplantae > Streptophyta > Magnoliopsida > Malpighiales > Euphorbiaceae > Excoecaria > Excoecaria agallocha. The sequence continues at coordinate 14,259,315 of CM075806.1, read as the reverse complement.
AAATAAAGGAGAGTTTGTGTTTGAATGAAAAAGTGGTATTTTTAAAAATAGAAATTTAAAAAAAGGTAATTTTGAAAAGGAAAAAGAGGTGGAGGTATTTTTAATAATGAGTCCTGTTTTTTGGGTAGTTTTGTAAAACTCCCTAAATTATTTATAATTTTATGTCCATGTGTTAATATGCAATAATTTATTAAAGTAAATTTACGTTAGATTATTTAATAATATATTTATTTATTTAATTCATGAATATTAATATTTGTGTATGTATTTACCTTAGAATATTTTATTATATGTGAAAATAATAATAATACAATTTGAAGAATTATATTTACGTGGACAAATTGAACTAGTATAATATGTTAAATAAGTTTAGGTTAATTTTGTTTTACGTTTAGTTGTGACGAAATTTATGTTAGGTTAATTTTTATAATATATCAGATTAATTAATATAAATAATTGTGCATATATTTAGCATATATTATATTATTATTTGTGAAAAAATAATAATATAATTTAAAAGGTTATATTTACGGGAACTAATTGAAGTAGTATATTTTACAATTATATTAATTTTATTGCAAAAAAAAATTGATATATTATTTTATTATATGTGAAAATAATAATAATAATACAATTTAAAGAATTATATTTACGTGGACAAATTGAACTAGTATAATATGTTAGACAAGTTTAGGTTAAATTTTTTTTACGTTTAGCTGTGACGAAATTTATGTCAGGTTAATTTTTATAATATATTAGATTAATTAATATAAATAACCGTGCATATATTTAGCATATATTGTATTATTATTTGTGAAAAAATAATAATATAATTTAAAAGGTTATATTTACGGGGACTAATTGAAGTAGTATATTTTACAATTATATTAATTTTATTGCGAAAAAAATTGATATATTATTTCATTTATGTATTATCTAATAAATATATTATAGTTATACGAAAATTATTTATATTAAATTTACAGTTAACTAGGAATGTTTGTCGTCATATGCCTGTATCTATGACCACCGTCCTCGAATAGTGTCCACTTGTCTAATGACACCCTCATTGTCCAATTGGAGGAATCTTGGTCGCGTTGTTTAATTTCATCCATCATATTTAATATTTATTAACTTACCTACCTTGTAAAACAAATCCTTTATTGTTGATTTCCTGTGGTGTGTGTTGTAGTTGCTTACAAAATATTGCAAACAAAATCTGTGAAAGCTCAGAGGTTCTTTCAAATTGCTCCTTTCATCCCGAAATAAAGTCATTATACCTGCGTGTCTGTCTGATATGACGATAATGCTGATGCGTTTCGTTATATACTTCCTAATCATCGTCATAAACCAAGCCCAGCTTCATTTATTATCCGATTCTACGATCACGAATGCAACTGAAAATAACATATCATTACCATCTACAGAACTGGCTATCAGAAGAGTCTGCCGGAATTTTTCCGTAAAAAATGTACCGTCGATTAATAAAATAGGCTTGCAATGATCCAACCCATCAATGATTGGTTTAAAACTCCAAAATACCCTTTGAAATTGCTTCATCCTTGGGTTTTCGGTATCCTGCAACACAAATTTATATACAGTACCTGGATTGTATTCTTGCAAAGCAAATAAAAATGCGGACAACCTCTCAAATAATTCAACATAGCCACCAAAAATAGACTCCAATGCTCTCATTTTCCCATACCAAGCATTACTGTACAATATAACAAAATTAAACTACTGCTTAATAACAACAATAATAACATCAACGGGCAGTGTCGGTTTTTTACTTATCATGCCCGTTATGCAATTTCGAATCATTTCTGAGCCTAATTGTCTGTGTTCCATGAAAAGATTTTCACCTGGGCATGTATGTGGCCCTCTGAACCTGATGATAACCCAAAATGGACTTACGCATTTCTTTATTGCCGTTAATCTCCATATGCACCTGTTGTCAGATTGTGCACACCTTACAACCCAATACTTGGGCTTTGACTCAACCACTGTAATGGCCTCAACGTCGGACTGATCGTGAATAGTGCTTTCCGACAGTGAATAGTGTCTCCGGGCTGAAAATTACACCCGGAAGTGGAAAAATTTTTATTGGACTATTGGAAAGTACTAGTCACGAGTAGTTCGGGGTTGAAATTTGAAGTGAAATTGAGGTCAAATAGACCTCCAAAAGCCTAAAGAACGAAAACCGAGAAATTAGGGTTTAGGGTTTTTAATTGAATTTTTGATCGTTTTAATTTCTAAAAATATCAAATGAAGTCTAAAAATTATCAAAAATTATATCTATGTATAAAATAATATGTAGATTATTTTGGTGGCAAAAAGTAAATTTTTTGGCCACACTGGTATTTTTGGAATCAGATCGATATGAATTAATTGGACCGATAAAATTGAATCGGACCCAAAACGAACTCCGATTGGGCTGAAATTTTAGGTATAGCCTATTTTTGATGTGATATACATAATGGAGTCAAATTTGAAGAAAATTGAAGTTGTTAAGTGAGAGAAATTAATTAGGGCTTAAAATAGGTAATTTTTGGGCCTAAACTAATAAATAGTGTAAGGCCCACTTAAAGCCCAGAACATAGCCCAATTAGAAGACCTATATAAGTTGAAATTCTCCAGAAATCTCCAGCGGCAACTCCTCTCTTCTTCTTCCCTCTTGGTGGCCGAATTGTATATCTCTCTAATTCCTCTCTTTTTCTTTCATTTCTTCACCAATTCTCACCAAATCAAAGCCTCCTAAAGTGATTTCAGCCTCTCTAGATTGCCTTCATCAGCTCCAATCCTTGATTCAAAGAAGAAAAGCAAGAGAAATTTAGAGCTAAAGTTTAGGTGTCAAAATTAGGTATGTGAATTCATGGCTTTTTCTTTGGTTTTTAGGTGCCTACTACTAATTTTGGGTGCCTAGAGTTCATTTTTGCTGTTAAATTTAGCATTTGAAGCCAAAATAATTGAGTTATAATGGATTGAAATTTCGGTTTGTTAAGGATTTCAAGAAGAGGAGCAAAGTTCTCAAGCTAAAGGGAAAGGAAAGGAAGCCTAGGCAAGGCTAATCCAAAGAAAAAGGTGTGTGGCTAATAAATCCTTTCATTTCCCAATTGAATTAATGAAATTCCTTTAGGTTTCTTAAGAAAATTTTTATGTATTGTGATATAATTGAAATTATTATTATATTCATGCATTTAGGAGTCATATAAGCCTATTAAAAACTTTAAATGAAATAAAAACCAATGATATCAGAGGGCTATAGGTTTGGCCGAATGGTATTTCCTAAGAAACTAGTGTGAGATTTGATGATTTTAGTGGTTTTAAGCTTCCTAATGTCAATACTAATGTAAATTAATGATTATGAATTTTTATAGAATTTATGGGAATTAAATGAATATTTTCGGAATAAATATTAATTAGGTATTAGTTGAAAAATGTGAAATTTGAATGTATTATGGCATAATTTATTGATTATATGGTGAATTACTGCAAAATATTTCGTAATATGTGTAAATAAGATTGACTGTAATGATAAAGTATTGACACTGTATTGACAAGTAATGAAAAATAAGTTAAAATGAAAGTTTTATATGAAAAACGACTAAAATGAAAAGAATTTAAAAGTTAGGGGTAAAATGGTAATTTGACTAAAAGGGTAAGATTAATTGATAAAAGTAATAAAAGAAATAAATATTAAGGGTAAAATGGTAAATTAGTCAATTAAGTGGGTAAAAAGTCAACTATATAAAGTTAGAGGACTAAAATGTAATTTTACATGAAAAAGTTTAAATTAAGGATTAAACGGTAAATTATAAGTTAACTAATAAGGTAAGATAAGAAAATAAGGACTAAAAGGGTAAAATAGTAATTAATAGAGTGAAAAGGGGTATTTTTGTAATAAATGAAAAGTTTAAGGATTAACTTGAAAATATAAAAGGATTTATGAATTGAACAGAAAATTTGTCATTCATAAATTAAATATTGCTTTTAGATAAGAAAAATCGATAATAAGCCACTTAAGTTAAAATTATTAATACATTTATATTATAGGGAAATACTATGATTTTTAGTCACCGCTGGGCATGTTTAATGCTCAGCACGTAGAATTACTACGTGCAGGTACAGCTAGTCTGGAGCATGGGTACACAAAGGAGAAAAAAAGTTGAAGCCAAAAAGTTAAAAGGATTGTTTTGTGGCATGTATATACAGATATATATATATATATATATATATATATATATATCCCTATTATGTTTTGTATATGAAGAGAATATTGTAGCTATGATCACATTATGTATTAATTATGGTAGTATGGGGATAAGGAATGGTATGGGATGAATGATATATAAGTGTTGCTTGAGAATAACTGTGGATGTGGTATATGATTGATATAAACTGTTGTGCCTCTGAGAGGCTGTGTAAATGTTTGCTTTTCAGGGGGCTAGTTAAGAATATAGCCGTTATATTGCCAAAATTTTATTAAATGCATAGTGATTTCTGGACAGTTATAGGTCATTGAATAATAAAAGTTACTTATGTATATTGATTGAAAAAAAAAAAAAAAAATTTGACCGACTGCCTGTCCGATAAGACCGTTACAGTAAGGGTGTTACATTTTGTGGTATCAGAGCATTGGTTTAGTTGGTCCTAAGATCGGAGTGGGAATAAGTATGATTTAAATTCCTGTATCTATATATACATGCCAATTACAAGTGATGAAGTTTAGTGGAAATCTAATGTGTACCTGCTCCTTTTTGTTTTATAGTGTAAAGATGTCATCTGAGCGAGATAGACAGGTGGGGGATGGTGAAAGTGAAGCTTCGATAGGTACTGGACAGCAGGAGGCACCACAACCACAGGTTTCTCCTTCAGCAGTGCCACCCCCACCTCCACAGCCAGACTTCCTTGATCTTATGGCTGAATATATCCAGCAATGACTGCAAGCGAGACCAGCACAGTCTTCTCAGACAGTTGTTCAAGTCCAGCCAGCTCCACCTAAAAGAAGACCCATTCTGGAACGGTTAAAAAGGTTGGGAGCTGAAGACTTCTCTGGAATGGATCCTTTGACACCGGTCTCAGGCTGAAAATTGGTTGTTTAAGGTAAAGAGGCTTTTTGAAATCACCAACAGTTCAGCAGAAGAGAAGCTGGAAGGTATAGTTGCTTTACTGCAAGGACCAGCTTTTATTTGGTGGGATTCAGTTAGGAGGAATATCCCAGCGGATCAGTTGACTTGGGATTACTTTGTGTCTCAGTTTGAATTGAAATATGTTGGGTCAGAATACAAGTTGGCTATGCAAGATGCCTTCTGGAGGCTTCGACAAGGCAACAGATCAGTGGCAGAATATGAGCGCGAGTTTGAGCGCTTGAGTGCTTATCTTGATAAAAGTCAGACTACAGATGAGAAGCTGCGACTGAGGTTTGAGAGGGGGTTGCACACCGAGCTCCGACAGATTATAGGGACCCAGCAGTACCCCACTTTGAGAGCCATGGTTGAGGCATCTATTAAGTTAGAGACCATCCAGAATGAGCAGGCTGAGAGGCAGTCGCGTTTTCAGCAAAAGAGAAAACAAGGGCAGTCAAGCGAAAAGGGGGATCAAAGTAAGAAATCAAAGGGATCGTTTACACCTCAGAGTCGTCCACCAGTTCCAGCAGGACGGGGTCGGGGTAGTGCTATGCGTGGCAGAGGTTCATCTACACCAGCTGCCAGTACTCCTCGGGATAGAGACAGTGGGACAGCTCCAGCTTGTAATTATTGTGGCAAATTTCATTATGGAGAGTGCAGATTTCGGACTGGAGCATGTTTTCGCTGTGGGTCCAGGGAGCATCAGATTAAAGATTGTCCGGCATTACCAACTGCTTCAGTTGCATCTCCAGCATCAGGTACTGGGTCCTCTGCACCGAGAGGTCGTGGTAGGGGAGCAGCTCCCATCACATCAGCCTCGAGACTAGCGGGTCAGTCATCTCAGGGTCAGAGAAGATCTGCAGCCTAGACTTATGCTGTCAGAGCCAGAGAGGAGGAGGATGCTCCGGATGTGATAGTAGGTACATTTCTCCTATTATCTGATTCAGTTCATGCTTTGATTGATCCTGGTTCGACTCATTCCTATATTAGTACTGCATTAGCTCGGGATAAGGGGATGAAAGAGGCATGCTTGGACCAGGATATCTTGGTGAGTAATTCTCTGGGGCATAGCGTGGTAGTAAATAAGATATACAGACAGTGTCCTATTAGTGCCCAGGGACATATATTCCTGGAAAATCTTATTGAGTTGCCCTTCCATGAATTCGATGTGATTCTGGGGATGGATTGGCTATCCGCCCATCAAGCGACTGTTGATTGTAAAAGAAAAAGGGTCACGTTAAAGCTTGAAGACGATCGAGAAATTACAGTGGTTGGTGTGCGACATAATTATTTGTCTGATGTGATATCAGCTACTGCAGCTAAGAGGTTGATCAGGAAAGGATGTATAGCCTACTTATGTTATGCAGTGGAAGCAAAGAAAGATAGCCTAAAAGTGTCAGAAGTACCCACTGTCAGAGATTTTCCAGATGTGTTCCCTGATGAGCTACCAGGGTTGCCACCTGACAGGGAGGTAGAATTTTCTATTGAGGTTGCCCCAGGCACTGCACCCATATCCATTGCTCCTTACAGAATGGCACCGGCAGATTTAAAAGAATTAAAGATTCAGTTACAGGAACTGCTTGATAAGGGATTTATAAGACCTAGTGTTGCTCCCTGGGGAGCACCAGTTCTGTTTGTTAAGAAGAAGGATGGAACGCTTAGGCTATGCATCGATTATAGACAACTGAATAAAGTCACCATAAAGAACAAATACCCTCTTCCTCGGATTGAAGACTTATTTGACCAGTTGAAAGGAGCGAGTGTATTTTCAAAGATTGACTTGAGATCAGGTTACTATCAAATGGGAGTTAAAACGGCTGATGTACCCAAAACTGCTTTTCGTACCCGATATGGCCATTATGAGTTTCTGGTTATGCCGTTCGGACTTACAAATGCACCGGCTGCCTTCATGGATCTGATGAATCGAGTTTTTCATCCTTATTTGGATCAATTTGTAGTGGTCTTCATCGATGACATTCTGGTATATTCAAGGACACCAGAAGAACATGATAAACATCTGCGAATTGTTCTACAGACCTTGAGAGAGAAGCAATTGTATGCTAAGTTCAGTAAATGTGACTTCTGGTTGAATGAAGTATCTTTCTTAGGTCACGTGATTTCTGTAGAAGGTATTAAGGTGGATCCATCGAAGATTGAAGCAATTCTCCAGTGGAAACCACCTACAAATGTGACAGAAGTGAGAAGCTTCCTGGGGTTAGCTGGATATTACAGGAGGTTTATAAAGGATTTCTCCACTATTGCAGTTCCATTGACTCGATTATTGCAGAAGAACATCAAATTTGTGTGGACTGAAAGATGCCAAGAATGTTTTGAGACACTTAAACGTATGCTAACTGAAGCTCCTGTTCTCACTCAACCCGAACTAGGCAAAGACTTTGTAATCTACAGTGATGCCTTCAGAAATGGTTTAGGCTGCGTTTTAATGCAGGAAGGCAAGGTGATTGCTTATGCCTCCCGACAACTTAAGACTCACGAGAAGAATTATCCTACTCATGATCTGGAGCTAGCAGCTATTGTCTTTGCATTGAAGATATGGAGACACTACTTGTATGGTGCGAAATGTTATATTTATACTGATCACAAGAGTCTGAAATACTTGCTTACTCAAAGAGAACTTAATCTCCGACAGAGACGCTGGTTGGAGTTGATAAAAGATTATGATTGTTTTATCGACTACCATCCAGGGAAGGCTAACGTGGTGGCTGATGCACTTAGCAGAAAATTCATGACAGGTAAAGTAAATGATTTCAAATGAATTGATATAGGTAAGTAATATAGGTAATTGACTAATAGTTTGATTGCAGCTCTTCGAGCTTTGAATATTAGCTTAAGTATGACATCAGACGGAGCTTTGTTGGCGGAATTGCAATTGAAACCAGATTTTGTACATCAAGTGAAAATGGCTCAGAAAGAGGATGATCGATTGAAGACTATTGTGGAAAAGATAAAGAATGGCAACGAAGGAGACTATTCTCTAAATGAAGATGGGAGCCTTTGCTACAAGAAAAGACTTTGTGTACCAGATCAGGAAGAACTAAAGAAGAACATCCTTACAGAGGCACACCATAGCAGTTATGCTATGCATCCTGGAGGTAACAAGATGTACCAGGATTTGAAATTTTATTACTGGTGGCCAGGAATGAAGCGGGATGTAACAGAATTTGTTCGGAAATGCTTGATATGTCAGCAAGTAAAGGCTGAGCACCAGGTTCCTTCTGGATTACTTCATCCCATTTTGATACCGGAGTGGAAATGGGACAGAGTTACTATGGATTTTGTTTCGGGATTGCCTGTCACTCAAAAGAAACATGATGCTATTTGGGTGATTATTGATCGACTCACCAAATCTGCTCACTTCTTGCCAGTCCGAATGGATTATCCTTTAACCAGATTGGCAGAGATTTATATTAATGAGATAGTGAGACTTCATGGAGTACCATCCTCTATTATTTCAGACAGGGATCCTAGATTTACTTCTCATTTCTGGAAGAGTCTTCAGGAAGCTTTGGGTACCAGACTCCACTTCAGTACAGCTTTTCACCCCCAGTCAGATGGTCAGTCAGAGAGAGTAATTCAGATTCTGGAGGATATGCTACGATGCTGTATACTAGAGTTTGGTAATAATTGGAAAAATATCTGCCTCTTACGGAATTTGCTTACAATAATAGTTATCAATCCAGTATAAAGATGGCTCCTTTTGAGGCTTTATATGGAAGAAAATGCAAGACTCCTCTATGTTGGACAGAGTTGAATGAAAAGAAATTGATCGGGTCGGATTTGATTCATGATTCAGAAGAAAAGGTGCGAATTATCAAAGGCCGGTTGAAAGAAGCCATGGACCGACAGAAATCTTATGCAGATTTAAAGAGAAAAGACATTGAATTTCAGGTTGGAGATAAAGTTTTTCTGAAAGTATCTCCATGGAAGAAAATCTTGAGATTTGGTAAGAAAGGGAAGTTAAGTCCAAGGTTTATTGGTCCCTACGAGATACTTCAACGAGTAGGTCCAGTAGCTTATCGTTTGAAGCTACCTTTAGAGCTGGAAAAGATTCACGATGTGTTCCATGTATCCATGCTCAGGAGGTACAGATCTGACCCTAGCCATGTCATTACACCAGCAGATATTCAAGTACAATCTGATATGACATATGAGGAAAGGCCTGTGAAGATCCTGGATAGGGAGATTAAACAGCTGAGGAACAAGCAGGTTCCATTGGTAAAGGTACTATGGCACCATCACAATGTAGAGGAAGCCACTTGGGAACCAAAAGCGATCATGAGACAGCAGTATCCTCTACTTTTCGAATCAGGTAAATTTCGAGGACGAAATTTTTTCTTAGTAGGGGAGAATTGTAATGGCCTCAACGTCGGACTGATCGTGAATAGTGCTTTCCGACAGTGAATAGTGTCTCCGGGCTGAAAATTACACCCGGAAGTGGAAAAATTTTTATTGGACTATTGGAAAGTACTAGTCACGAGTAGTTCGGGGTTGAAATTTGAAGTGAAATTGAGGTCAAATAGACCTCCAAAAGCCTAAAGAACGAAAACCGAGAAATTAGGGTTTAGGGTTTTTAATTGAATTTTTGATCGTTTTAATTTCTAAAAATATCAAATGAAGTCTAAAAATTATCAAAAATTATATGTATGTATAAAATAATATGTAGATTATTTTTGTGGCAAAAAGTAAATTTTTTGGCCACACTGGTATTTTTGGAATCAGATCGATATGAATTAATTGGACCGATAAAATTGAATCGGACCCAAAACGAACTCCGATTGGGTTGAAATTTTAGGTATAGCCTATTTTTGATGTGATATGCATAATGGAGTCAAATTTGAAGAAAATTGAAGTTGTTAAGTGAGAGAAATTAATTAGGGCTTAAAATAGGTAATTTTTGGGCCTAAACTAATAAACAGTGTAAGGCCCACTTAAAGCCCAGCCCATAGCCCAATTAGAAGACCTATATAAGGTGAAATTCTCCAGAAATCTCCAGCGGCAACTCCTCTCTTCTTCTTCCCTCTTGGTGGCCGAATTGTATATCTCTCTAATTCCTCTCTTTTTCTTTCATTTCTTCACCAATTCTCACCAAATCAAAGCCTCCTAAAGTGATTTCAGCCTCTCTAGATTGCCTTCATCAGCTCCAATCCTTGATTCAAAGAAGAAAAGCAAGAGAAATTTAGAGCTAAAGTATAGGTGTCAAAATTAGGTATGTGAATTCATGGCTTTTTCTTTGGTTTTTAGGTGCCTACTACTAGTTTTGGGTGCCTAGAGTTCATTTTTTCTGTTAAATTTAGCATTTGAAGCCAAAATAATTGAGTTATAATGGATTGAAATTTCGGTTTGTTAAGGATTTCAAGAAGAGGAGCAAAGTTCTCAAGCTAAAGGGAAAGGAAAGGAAGCCTAGGCAAGGCTAATCCAAAGAAAAAGGTGTGTGGCTAATAAATCCTTTTATTTCCCAATTGAATTAATGAAATTCCTTTAGGTTTCTTAAGAAAATTTTTATGTATTGTGATATAATTGAAATTATTGTTATATTCATGCATTTAGGATTCATATAAGCCTATTAAAAACTTTAAATGAAATAAAAACCAATGATATCAGAGGGCTATAGGTTTGGCCGAATGGTATTTCCTAAGAAACTAGTGTGAGATTTGATGATTTTAGTGGTTTTAAGCTTCCTAATGTCAATACTAATGTAAATTAATGATTATGAATTTTTATAGAATTTATGGGAATTAAATGAATATTTTCGAAATAAATATTAATTAGGTATTAGTTGAAAAATGTGAAATTTGAATGTATTATGGCATAATTTATTGATTATATGGTGAATTACTGCAAAATATTTCGTAATATGTGTAAATAAGATTGACTGTAATGATAAAGTATTGACACTGTATTGACAAGTAATGAAAAGGAAGAAATTAAGAAAATATGTGCCCTTAGAAAGAGTCAGGCAGTAAAACCTAGTTCAGGATATAATTGGCTAGCCATAGGGATACATATACCGCGGTGCAGGTCATGGCGACTTGCTTTACTATGGACGGATCACTGATCTCCATAGTATATTTATCATACGTACTGTCACATGTCATATGTTCTATGAGAAATGATTCTTGGAGGTCATTTCTCATTCTGTTGTGGCCCTGTGGGGTCCACGTCCCGCATATCCGGTCTGAGAGTTTTCTGCCAGGTCTGTACTAGGGGCATATTGATAAGAAAATGTTAAAAGTGTGAAAGATAAGTTAAAATGAAAGTTTTATATGAAAAAAGACTAAAATGAAAAGAATTTAAAAGTTAGGGGTAAAATGGTAATTTGACTAAAAGGGTAAGATTAATTGATAAAGGTAATAAAAGAAATAAATATTAAGGGTAAAATGGTAAATTAGTCAATTAAGTGGGTAAAAAGTCAACTATATAAAGTTAGAGGACTAAAATGTAATTTTACATGAAAAAGTTTAAATTAAGGATTAAACGGTAAATTATAAGTTAACTAATAAGGTAAGATAAGAAAATAAGGACTAAAAGGGTAAAATAGTAATTAATAGAGTGAAAAGGGGTATTTTTGTAATAAATGAAAAGTTTAAGGATTAACTTGAAAATATAAAAGGATTTATGAATTGAACAGAAAATTTGTCATTCATAAATTAAATATTGCTTTTAGATAAGAAAAATCGATAATAAGCCACTTAAGTTAAAATTATTAATACATTTATATTATAGGGAAATACTATGATTTTTAGTCACCGCTGGGCATGTTTAATGCTCAGCACGTAGAATTACTGCGTGCAGGTACAACTAGTCTGGAGCATGGGTACACAAAGGAGAAAAAAAGTTGAAGCCAAAAAGTTAAAAGGATTGTTTTGTGGCATGTATATACAGATATATATATATATATATATATATATATATATATATATATATATATATATATATATATATATATATATATATATCCCTATTATGTTTTGTATATGAAGAGAATATTGTAGCTATGATCACATTATGTATTAATTATGGTAGTATGGGGATAAGGAATGGTATGGGATGAATGATATATAAGTGTTGCTTGAGAATAACTGTGGATGTGGTATATGATTGATATAAACTGTTGTGCCTCTGAGAGGCTGTGTAAATGTTTGCTTTTCAGGGGGCTAGTTAAGAATATAGCCGTTATATTGCCAAAATTTTATTAAATGCATAGTGATTTCTGGACAGTTATAGGTCATTGAATAATAAAAGTTACTTATGTATATTGATTGAAAAAAAAACAAAAAAAAAAAAATTTGACCGACTGCCTGTCCGATAAGACCGTTACAGTAAGGGTGTTACAACCACTCTGAAGTCGATATTTCTCTTTATCGAGTACTTTTTCATAGCATATTTTACTTCATCCTTACTTATGAAAACTAGGCCAGTCGATAACTTAGACACACCATCCCAACTTTGAAAGCTAACCTCCTCTGATATATCAACTTGTGATGCTTCGAAGTCAATATCCATATAATGCTTAGATGGAAACATAAAATTACCTTCGCCGGTCTCTGCATCCCCATGCAGTGATGCTAATGGACTGGCATATAGTGTATGTTCGGAGCCACCACCATCACCAGCGTCAGAGCCATCACTTCCATCATTTATGTCTGCATTTTCATCTTCTAAATCCTCGTTAGGCGATACATAATCATTATTAAGCGTAACATCAATAAAATTATCCTTGTCACCCAAATTAATGGATGCTTCATTTTCACAAACTACATCAGTGCTACTAGATATATTGACTTCAAGCAAATCACCATCTTGCCTACTGATAGACTACTAAGGCTGACTTAGGGCCTCTTTTACTATCCGTGACACAGAACGTCATTGAATGACATCTTGAATATGTGAAACTAAACTTCCGTGTGTGACATGTGGGATATGGGCTACAACACTTCTCTGTCTGACTTCTAGAATATGGGATACAGAATGTCGATGACTCGTATGATCTATACTTTGACTTCGCTCGGCATGTGTACCCAATGTAAAATTTCTATTTGTTAAACAACTTCCTAGTCTACTTCCAAAGATGGATTTATTTAAAAAATTCCCAAACCTTTGACTCAATGATCACCAAGGTTGACTCGTACAAACATCAAAGACCTGGTTAACTTGTGTTTGTATGTGATCATGTGCAAATTTGACAGATGCCTCCCTTCCAATCAAGTCACCATCTTGTCGATTGACAGATTATTTTGGCTGACTGGGACCAGTATCTCCCCCAAATTGGAAAAATATTTCGATGTCTTGTCGACTTACTAATTGTCTAGGCTGACTCGGACCAATATCATTTACGTATAATTATTGAGCCACCTCGATGTTTTTCATCTGATGACCTTCATTTGTAAACTGATATTCGTTATGATTCATTGGTGGATTGGATACAGTTACACCATCTGCCACTAAAATGATTAATTCGATCAATGTATAATGTTCATATCTCTTTAAATCATCATATATTGCATCCACGTCATCATCATCTGTTAAATCCACCGCCATCCCACATAACGATCCTCCATTGTACATTGGACTCTTGTATATAATTCTAGAAATCACGTCATTGACACTTAAACCCATTTTAACATATATTTTATGACGCAATTCAGTAAATGTTGCCTTATTTTTAAGTCTTAATCTCCTTGTGATGACATTCGGTCTAGATATGTCATATTCAAAGCTTACCGCTCCATAACTTATTTCTTCCCCCGTGTGCAAATAAAAATCAGTATATGATGACATTTTCCAACTACCTACAATTTAAAAAATTATTACAAATATTTTCCTAGATAATTATGTTTGAAATAATATAAATTTAACAATTTAATATAAATTTCATGATTTCACAACTATTAATAATAACAAAATATTTAAATAATACATTCATATATAAACTATGCTAATAAACATATATATTTACTAATAAATTTTATTGCCACAACATATTAATGCTATAAATACATTATTGATATTTTATAGCATTAATAAATATTATTTTACATTTATCAAATGCCATGTTAATAAATATGACAATAAAAAGTACATTAAACTTAAATAAATACTTGTATTCGGTTACTATACTTCCAGTAATCTTATTACTGCCAATCTTACAATTCTATCCTGTTCACAAATAAATAAATTACAATATATATTAATGACATCATATTACAACTATCATTAATAAATTAAATTACCAAAAAACGTTTTAAAAAAATACATGTTCCACCAATCGAACTTAAAAATACAATAATATTGTAATAGAAATTTTTATTCCACTTGCTTGAAATTATCAATATTCAACAATTAAATAATTGTTGAGGATGCTATAACTATATGCTGAACAATATATTTTCGAATGAAAATATATGGGCACGAAGCATTCAATTTAACGCAAGACTGAATATATAGGCGTTTCAAAGTGGAGAGCAGAATTTACCGTAGCGTGTGAACCCGGCACTGAAGCGTGTGGTCTCTCTAAGAACGTAGCCTGCCACTACGTCATCACCGAGGAAGCGACAGGTGGCGAGGAGCGAGAGGGGGACTGCCTGGCGTGCCTAATCACGCAGCCACTCGCTGCGTCTTCAACGAGGAGACGATACGTGAAGAAGAGAGAGACGTGCGCTGATGACGCAACCACGTGTTGCATCTTCTGAGTAGTGGGGCCCACATGTCGGACAAGCCTCTCAATGCTATAACGCAATGTTTTGTTACGTTTTTCAAAAAATAGCTCACCCTTTCTAAATAAAATTTGACATACTAAGTTAATCTAATATATTTTTAAAAAAACATTGTTTAAAAGAATTTTCTAATATAATTCAATAAAATTTGTATAAAGAAATATTTAATTAAACCGCAGACCAAAGAAAAGTCAAATCTCTTTATGTCAGAAAAAAAAAATCCAATCTCTAAAATTAAAAAGTCAAACATAAATTGAAATCGTCAAGATGGAACTGGACCGTTGGGGTGGGTCGGTTCAACAACCCACGGCTACGACCATTAATTTAAGACTCAATTAGTCATATTGCCTTGAACCAAACCTAATTAAAATTAGAATAAGTCAGAAGGCAAAAAGTTTCTAGACTTATTAATTTTTGATCCTCTAAAAATTGATCCCAAATCTATTAAAAATTATCTATTTATGGTGCATGTAATTTTATGAATTTTATGGTATACCTGTATGAAACAGTTTTTTTAGTTATTCATGCATACTTATTTTTTTAATATAAATAATTATAACAGTTAATTATCATATAAAGAAGTATTACAGCTAATACAAGTTTTCATTAATAATTTTTTTTAACTATTTCTTTTATATAGTGTTATTATTTGATTTTTAATGTTGTTAAATATTAGCGTATATTACCTCCAATACATGAGATGGAATGACATTAACTCTTTATATTTTAACCAAATATTTTGAATTTAAATTTTAAAAATTAAATATTGGAAGAGAACACTTTGTCCCGCTTTGTGGGATCCAGTGTGACTTTAAATTAATCGGACCATAAAATTAAAGAAAGAAAATTATATGAAATGTCAATTTTTTTAATTTCACTTTCAAAATTACAATAGTATTTAGGGGTGAGTATTAACCGATCAATCGATTTATTCATAATTTTATTAATCAGTTTATTAATTTCGATTTACTGTTATATTGATTTTGATTTTTAATCAATTTTTTCCGATCAATTTACTGGTTAACCATTAAAAGATTTTAATATATAAATTTAATAAATTATAAAATTTGTAATGTTATTTTAATAGTTAAAAAATGCTTCAAAAATAAAAAATACAAATCAAATATAATATCCATTAATCAAATAAATCTTTTATAATTAATTATAAAAATTGAATATATTTAATATGAAACTAATAATAGATTATTAATTATTCACTTATAATGAATAAATAATTGTAATAAAAAAGATAATTTTAATATTTATTTACTAAAAATATGTATTATAATAATATTTTAGAAAGTCATATATTATAATATTTATAAATTACAAGAATATTCAAAAATTTAAGTGTAAAATATAAAA
Source organism: Excoecaria agallocha (assembly GCA_037975025.1). Lineage (NCBI taxonomy): Eukaryota > Viridiplantae > Streptophyta > Magnoliopsida > Malpighiales > Euphorbiaceae > Excoecaria > Excoecaria agallocha. Next base: position 14,243,090 of record CM075806.1, on the reverse strand, counting down.
TGTAAAATGTATATAAATTAGTTAACGGTTAGTCAATGGCTAATTGCTGATTTTTAAAAGTAAAAATTATTATTTTACATTTTTAATTTAATTAATTTAAAATTGATTCGATTTCGAATCGATTTTTTGATTAACCAAAATTTCGATTTTTTTTAGCTCGGCCTTGATAGCACTTTTCAAATATTTCAAAAATGGTCTTGTTTTTTAATTTTCATTTTTGCAAGTGCTTCTCTTCGAGCCCTCGTATTGGCTTGTTCTTCTTTTCCAAACTTCTTTTTATAAGAAATATGTCCTGATATTATTGCTTATATTTTCTATAAGTTCAAATTTTAATTTAATAATATATTAAATTTTGACCGTTAATTTAATACTTGATGGACATATAAAATTTAAAGTTAACACTTAATAGGTATATAAAACTAATCCTTTCTGCACTCTAATTGAGTATGCAAATAAAACAAAATACAAAATGGACATATTTGACTATCCATCAAACTATTTGCTACAAAAAGAAAAAAAAAAAAAACTAGTTCGACTAGCTCGAAATTATTGAAAATTCTTCAAATCATGTCAAATTTTGCTCAAGGTGAGTGATTTATTCGCTTTATTTATATGATTATTATTATATTTAAAATATGAATAAATGTGAATGTTTTATGATTGATTTTATGGGTTGATGTTTGATTTTTTAATTATAAAAACTAACATGTAGTATCAAAGTTTCGAATTTAAATAGATAATAATTTTTAGATTATTATATGAAAAATAATTTTTCCCTAATAAAAATAAAATAAAATAAAATAAAATAAAATAAAATAAAATAAAGAAGGAAAATTGTGGCTGCCATATGCTGTATGACCAAGATTTGATTTTGGGCACGTTTTCAATTATCCGTTTGCTTGCCATTAACATCCCTTAATTCCATATGAAATTTATTGTGTATTTTGGGCATATAATGTTGCCGCCGTTTGTTTCCCTCTTTTTTTTTTTCATTATGTTTTGAATGGTGTTGTGATGGATGAATTAATTTTAGGCCATGTTTAATAGAATGTAAAGCAATGTAATGTAATCAAAATGTAATGAACCCTATATTTATTAACACAAATATTTAATAATGTAATGTAATCCTATTTAGTGATGTATTTTTAAATATATGACTAATGTATTTCCCAATTCTTCGATTTAGCCAAGTATTTATCATTACAATTTTTATTTCTAAAGTTTAAACCTAGACCTTCATCTTTCCCTTTTGCCTCCACTGTCGCCACCACCATCCCCGTCAGCACCGTCCTCCTAGCGACGCCATCCTCTGCTGGTCACCCCCCATTTCTCTGCATAGATTTTCTCCGACTATCATTTTTCTTCTTCTTCTTCTTCTTCTTCGTTTTCCTTCCACCTCAAAAATTCAAGTTAGCTGGAAATTGTTAAGGAAAAACGTAAGTATTTTAAATTATTAAGCTTAAAATTCATGATATTCCAGATCTAAAGCTTCGTATAGATATTGTGTTATCCTCAACTTGCAATTTCTAAATGATAAGGCTTGAAATGTCTTATCTGTAAAAAAGAGAGCTGATAGTCGAGATAACCGATCGGATAGTTGGACCTGCAAAAGAGAGTGTCCGATCGGAGCCGGCTTTAGCACTCCGAAGCTTAAGTTAGTAGCATTTAGAGAGAGAGAGTCTCAGATGTTCAATACCTGGAGCCCTTATGCTTTTAGCTATTTATAGGAGATGATGGAGGGGTACTCGAGTACCTTGGGGAGCGATAACCGGTAGTTGGAGCAGGTGAGCGGCGATGTGATAAGGAGCAGATGGAGCGTATGGGCGTTGGCTTGTGTCAATGGGCTGACAGGATGTGCTGTCCCATCAGTCCGATCGAATATTGCCTTCCTGTCTTATCTTTCCAGCTCATGCTCTTGCCCCTTTCTCTTAATAGGCTTGGACCATGCCAACTGTTGCTGGGCCGACTTGATTGGGCCTTTGGAGATATTTTTTCCATAGTTATCACTTGTCCCCCCTCCGAATGGTCTGATCGGGCGATTTTCAACTTTTTGGTGGGATTTTTAAATTGACTTGAATTTGATAAGCCGCATCTATTCATTTTGGACAGCTGTTATGTATTTATGGCCGGTGCGTATGCCGAGGGCAATGCTTCATTCTCTGTAACCACCATTAATGGATTGGAGACACGTGACGATCATCCAACGGATAGGTGTTTGGAGTATTCTAGAAGCATTTTGCCTATAAATAGGCATTCTTATGGCGATTTTTTCTTATTTTTCAGTGATTCTCAGCAAAATTCTGCCAAATTTTCTTCATGAACTTTGCCATTTTAGTG